>APFE031256058.1:0-20461 GCA_000404065.3 Pinus taeda | reverse complement strand
CTGTGAAGGTTCCATCACTGGGTAAGTCTGTGTACTATGTATCATTTATATATGACTTCTCAAGGAATACATGGATATGTTTGCTTAAGAAAAAATCTAAAGTCTTTGACAGGTTTAAAGAATTTAAGGCTCTGGTGGAAAACCAGACAGAGAAGAAGATAAAGGTGCTGAGGACAGATAACGGTGGAGATTTTCGCAGTAAGGAATTTGAAAAATTCTGTAAGAAGTGTGGTATAGCATGGTAGAAGACTACTCCATATACACCTCAGCAAAATGGAGTTGTAGAAAGAATGAACAAGATGTTAACGTAAAGGGCAAGAAGCATGTTCAGTGGTGTTGGGTTAGGACAAGAATTTTGGGCAGAGGCCGTGGAGACTACATGTTACCTGGTCAATAGATCACCTTCATTAGCATTGGAAGATAAGACTCCACAAGAGGTATGGACTGGTAAGATGTAGAAATTTTGAATAATATGACATCATTCACAAAGATTATCTTGATTATACACTATTTGCGGAATCATGCATAATACATAACCTCCTCTACGTTGATCATCAATTTGCAGAATTAAAACATCAATCGCATGCACACAGTGAAACATCAATCACACATATCAACATAGTATATCACGGGGAAAGCATACAGCTGAAAACCCCCAACTATCTGTATATTATATTAATTGAGAACATGTAACAATACATAGTACAATACTCCTCGCAAGTACTCAGTACTATCTATTCCTGTTACACACAAACTAGCTCAGATCTGAATCAATCACAGGTTCAAATCTCCTCCGCTGCTTGCCTGCCTCCATTGCGCAATCCTGCATGAGAATAGAATGAAGAATCCGCTACAAATTCATATTCCCTTTGCCTATACCACGTAATCCTCATTGGAAATACTCAATCCATTGATTGTGCAAATCACATGCACAACTATAATCACAACTAACAGCTGTCTTGCGCTTTCACTCACCTCTAACACTTGTCTCCACTGAACTGTCCATGCACTGAGTTAACTGATGTATTCTTTAGTTGATTTATGAGTTAATAATTAGTGAATTAATTAATAATTAATTCACACCACTCATCACTAATGTATTTGTTAGTTAGACTAAATACAACTAGTTCAACTAAGTCAAACTGAACACAACTCCATCAACTCCTCAATCAACTCCACCAAACTCAATCACTTGAGTTCTAACTGAAGTCCTTCATGCAATAGCTCAACTAACCCATAAGAAAAACGTATTTCCTTCTGGCAGTTGCATGTGCCACATCCGTAGCTCGAACTAAAGTGCTGCAAGAGGATAAGATTATGTTTATAGTCCAAATATTATTAAGAGCTAATAATATTCGACTGTTCTATATTTAGACTGGCAGTCTAAAAATAGACTCCGCCCATATGTCTAAAAATAAAGGTCCATCTATTTTTAGCAACATGACCAATCATCCACAAATAGCATCCTGCAACTCATAGACCATGATCCATATGTCTAAAAATAGACTTTGTGCCAAAAATAGCCTGCGGGCCCACTTAGTGAAGGCAACTTATTTTCACTAAGCTCCATCATCTTGTTGCATTTTCAACAGATTCAAGCGGGATAAAGACAAATAACTTCAACTCACTAATAGGGTTTTGATAGGCATTCTCTAATGGTAGTATTATGAGGTTAATTGACCTTCCTTTACCTGTTTTATACTTTCAAAATCCTTTCAGGGCCATCACCGATCTGCCAATTCCTGTTTAGGTGTGTACCTCAGATCTTTATTGCATCATCAAAGATGATGTAAATATGTTTATCTGCACTTTATGTAAGAATTTCAATGCTATATCTTCATATGATTGAATGGGATGCAATCATGGATCATGCCATACTTTTAAACCGCTTAAGCAAGGTTAGGCTTGTTGTGTCAACCGGTACTCTGAGCCCAGCAATAGTCCCTACTCTAACTGACTTCCCAAACAACCTGTCCTTCCAGATTGGCACAAGGACTTGACATTTCATTTTCTTTTAAATAATTCCTTCCAGTTTCAGGCACAAGGACTAGAGCACAATTGGATTTGCCATAGGCTGTATGACAGTGATCTTAGCCCATGAAAGGAGGTATACTTGTAGATGATAGGTATTGGAGAACTTAGTGTGGTGGATGGGACCAATGGAGAATAACTGCAAACCTTACAGGCAAGAATAGGCTAGGTCTGAGTGGGATTTATTTAGAAAGATGCCCCTACATGCTCCCAGTATCCAGGTTATCAACATATCTTACCTAGTTCCCAACATATGTTGATGAGTGGCTTCGATTTGAATTTCACAACTGATTTTCAAGTTCTCATGGGCTCATTGAAAGTTTGTTTGATTTGCAAGGTAACGATGGATTTTGGATCAGCAGACTCACCAGCAGGTTAATGAGGGGTGCAAAAGTTGAAGGCAGTGAATGAGGGTAATCTGAAGATATTTGAAGAGGTGAAAACGAGACTAGAGGACCAAAATCAGTTGGTTGAAAAAAAAAAAAAAAAAAAAAAAAAAAAAAAAAATAAATAAAAATAAATAAAAAAAAATAAAATAAATAAATAAAAATAAATAATAATAATAATATAATAATAATAATAATAAAATAAATAAATAAATAAACTCCGCAGAAATAACAAGAATGGAAGGGATGAAAAGATAACTAAGTTAACAGAAAAAATAAAAATAAATCCTAACCTACTCAGGAAGTAACCACCATGTGGTGGTTACTGGAAGTATCTCTTAAGATGTTGGCTATTAACAGGGAGTTTTTCAGTGTCTCCCTGTAAAGTTTTCAATCCATAAGTCCCCTGACCAATTTTCTCCTCAATTTGGAACATGCCCAACCATAAGTGTTGGAATTTCATGTGTTTACCCTTTGGCTCATTCAACTTGTCCCATTTCAGGACTAGCTCTCCTACCTAGTAATCTTTATCTCCTGCCAGATGGCGATCAAACCGTCTCTTCACAATCATTTGATGATTTCTAAATTTATTTTTAGATTTATCTATCAATTCCTCCAACCTTACCAGTTGGTTGATCCTATTTTGAAGTAAGTTTGAAGGGGTTCCTCTTGAAGCTTGGGAGAACTATAGAGAAGGAAGGATAACATTGGGAGGAAAGATGGCTTCCTGTCCATAGATGAGGAGGTATGGGGAGTTTCCTAAGGCCACTTTTGGGGTGACCCTATCGGCCCAAAGGGCATTTGTTAGAGCGTTGTGACAATTTCTCTGGTTGTCGGTGACAGATTTACAAATTATGAGGATGAGGTTTTTGTTTGAGGATTGTACAACTCCATTTCCCTGGGGGTAATAGTTTGACGCATACCTTATGTGAATTGATTTATTAATAGAAAATTCAGTCAATTTCAGTGATGAAAAGTAAGAAGCATTATCAAATATGAGAGCGTCAGGAATGCCATACCTATTGATAATGAATTTCTCAATAAATGATATTACCTCGTCTTCGTTTACCTTCCGAAGTGGGATGGCTTCGGTCCATCTAGTGAAGTAGTCGGTCACCATCAGTTTGTACTTATGTTGCTGTGAAGAGTTCGAAGTGATCTCACCTATGACATCTAGGCCCCATTGCTGGAACGGGTGATGAATCATAACAGGCCTGACATACCTTGCATTTCCGAGCGTAGGCATGCGAGTCTCTAAATACTGTGGGCCAATAATATCCAGCTCTTAATATTTTGTGAGCAGTGGTCTCTCCACCATAGTGACCACCTGTTGGGCCATCATGTATTCTTTCAGGACATGATCAACATCATCCTTTTCCAAATACCTCAACTAGATTCCATCATAATGTTTTCTATATAATGTGTCATTGGCCAAGTAATACTGATTAGATTTCAATCTGAGCGCTCTCCTTCGTGATGCATCCATGTGTTCAGGACATGCTCCCCATGTTAGATAAAAGCGTATGTCATAATACCACGACTCGGGATCCAAAAGGGCTTTTGTTGTTTCGCGATCATACATTAGCATCTCATTAATCCATAGGGGCTCCTCCCTAAATTCTATGTGTGCATTTTGCATGCTATGTGCTTCTGGTTCTTCGGATGCCCCTTCTTTATCCACTAAGGCTTCTACTGCTAGCCTACACAATCCTTGCCCTCGAACTATCTTCGTCGACTTAATCTCGAGGTCGAATTCTTGAAGTGTGGTTATCCATTTCCCTCTTCGTTCACCCATTTCTTTCTGCATGAAGAGGGCTCTTACGGCAAGATGGGGAATGATTACTTTAGTCCTAGCCTTAAATAAATAAGGGTGGAAGTGTTTTACAGCTTTAAAAACTGCAAAGCCTTGTTTCTCCACGTCTGGGTAGTTTAGGTTTTCTCCCTCAAGATTAGAGCTCATATAAGAAACAGGGACTTCATTGCCATCATCATTTTTTTGGGTGAAGATTGTGGCATATGAAGCATCAGAGGCGAAAGTGTACAATAAGAATTCCTTGTCGAAATTGGGGCTAAGCAACGCAAGAGATTCTTGTTATCGACATATTTGGACACTGCAACCCCAATCACATATGTCCATAAACCAAGGGCTTCTGAGTCCCTAAAAGTGTTGTTTCATGCCCTAAAGGAACAAGGTAAGCTGATTACATCATCTCCTAGAAGTTCTCCACAGAAAATTGCTCAAAACTGGTCAAAATTGGACCATATAGGCTGCTCAGTGTAGAGGGTGCGATGCATCTCACCTGCTCAGTGTAAAAAGTACGATGCATACCGGAAAGCCCTTCTGTAGGGTGCGATGGGCGAGAGTAGACAAATGGCAGAGATAGTTTGCAAGGTGGATGATCATGGAATCTTCCAGAAACTTCTACTGTGACACTTGCCTCTCTGAATTCGCCCAGGGATGAGTAAGAGATCATCAATCTCCAAGTGGAATGAAGGACTATCAAAGAGAGGACACTAATCATAATCCCAAAAGCTGACTCACCCCCCTGCAATCATCTATATATGGATCCCTCATCCCAGAGATCCAAAGGCTGGAATCTTGTATCTTGTAAGGAAGTGTTGTTGGTTTCCTAGTGGAATATCATATTGTTGGGTGATCTAAGCTTTTCATGAGGTGAAGAAGGGCTTTCATGCTGGGAGGATGATGCTGGGTAAGATCGATGGGTTGTAATCCTCTCTTATAATCTCTATATCAATAAAGTTATTCAAGTTTTCCTCCACATTCTTGTATGTTTGCTAATATATGCATGTGTGTGGTCAATATATATTTGGTCCTATATATTGTTACGATTGTAGATCCTGCACTTTGAAGGTATTATGCTGCTTTGACTTTACAGGTACTCTTTGAAGCAGAGTGGTCAAGGGAGGAGCGGCAAAGATCTGTCAAAGGGGAGAAGGAACAAGCAGAGAACCAAGCGAAAGATCGAGGTTGGTATTCTTTGCTATTCTCCTATCTACTTCTCGTAAAGGAAAACAAAAGTAACTTAATCTATTTGTTTCTAAGATAGCTACCCATTTTAGTGGGACTAGCAGCTCTTCATAGACACTAGATTTCCCGATAACACTTCTGCGATGGCCTCCTTAATTCACTGAAACGATTTCTTAGCTTCATCGCTCCATCTATACACAACATCTTTCTTCACCATTAGCTGGATGGGACGCACTATTTCTGCAAAACCTGAGACAAATTTCCTAATGAAATTGATCTTCCCGAAGAAATATTGCATTTCCCTTTTATTTGCAGGGGGTTGTATTCTCATGATGGTCTCTATTCTTTTAGGATCAACAACAAACCCTTCTTTAGAGAGAATATGACCCAGTAATTTCCCTTCTGTAACTGTGAAGATGATCTTCTTGGGATTCAATGATATTACGTATCTTCGACATCTTTCGAAAATCTATCTCAGGTGATAAATATGATCTCTTTTGTGATATGAATACACAATGATGTCATCCATGTAAACCACTACTGATCTATTAATCAAACCTCGGAAAGCTATGTCCATAGCTCTCTAGAATGTGGCGCCCACATTAATAAGTCCAAAAGGCATTTGACGTTATGCATAAGTGCCCCATTTAGTGTTGAAGGTTCTCTTAAGCTAATCCCCATTAGACACCAACACTTGGTTATATCCTGAAAACCCATCTAATAGAGATAACATTTCAGACCCAAAAACGCACTGAAGAATGTGTTCCATAGAAGGGACGGGATAATTATCCTTTTGCGATGCTTTGTTTAGGTTTCTGAAATCGATACACAGCCTGATGTCTCCATTTTTCTTTCTTACTGGCACGAGATTGGCTACCCAGCGGGTGTGTCTGACCGGAAAAGTGATTTTAGCATCCAGCATTTTGTTTAATTCTTTCTTCACCAACGGTTTTAGGCTGGGATGCATCTTGCGAAGCTTTTGTTGGTAGGGCCTAGCCTCCTTTTCTAGAGGAATTACATGTTGCATAATGCTAGTATCAAAGGTTTTTAAGTCGCCATAAGTCCATGCAAAAACGTCCTTATACTCTTTAAACAACTCAACAAATGTAGCCTTCTCTTGTGGAGAGCACCCCAAGCCCAAATTGACATTTTTTGGGTCTTCTTTGGTTCCAAGGTTGACTGATTCATACTTCATGGATGAGCTATGTGTTTTGCAGTTAGTCGGATTCTTGAATTTATCATGCAGGTCAT
This sequence comes from Pinus taeda, assembly GCA_000404065.3. NCBI lineage: Eukaryota > Viridiplantae > Streptophyta > Pinopsida > Pinales > Pinaceae > Pinus > Pinus taeda. Next base: position 13,804 of record APFE031256058.1, on the reverse strand, counting down.
ACAAGAGCTCCATCTTGACAACTGACTTGGGAATCATATTGGACTGATCCTTTTCCTCATCTTCCTTCTCACTCATAAGCCTACCATGCTCCTTTTCATCAATGATTGCATTCTTGAATGTCTTCTCGTAGTGAAAGAACTCAAGTATTTGCTCATCATCTTCGAACACCTGCCAGTTTGAGATGTTATCAGGCACGGATGATCAAAATAGAGTGTCCAAAACATAGAGTCTAATGTTACATCAATTGAATTACTTCCCACGAAATTATTTCTATCATCTACTATATTACAGGGTAATTCATCAGTTGGATTGCAGGGGAGAGCTTCCAACTGTGTGTTTGTCACAGTTTCTTCAACTGTCTCTGCAAGGAATTCTCCAAAATAGGTTTCTGTGGCACAAACATTGAACTATAATTCCCAAGGATAGAGTTGGTAAACATTGCAGGTTCATTGGGGTCGTTTAATTCCATCACCACATACTTCATGTACCTTTCTCAATCAACTCTCAGCATATCACCTTCCCCTTCTGAGGCAGCAAGAGATGGGACAAATCAGTTGAGAAATATCCATTCAGTGTTGCTGACCAGTCCCTACTAAGCAGCATTCCATAAGCCTAGGGTATGTCAACTACAACTATATCAATGAATTGTGTGTATTGTGGTTTAGTAGCCATCTAAATCAATACATCTTTCAATTCCCCAATCAATTTCATATTTGTCCTGTCGAATTGCATGATTCGAGTTCCAGTTTTCTCAAGTGTTGCATGAAGTCTTTTAGCAACAGCGTAAGGCATCATAGTGGATGAGGCACCTGAGTCTACCAAGCAATTGTGTACGTTCATGTTGAAGATTTCAAATGTGATAAGGAAAGGGGCAGTCATGGATTTTAATTTCCTTCCTATCATGGCTGCACTGACATCTTGGGGGGTTTGATTCGCTTTTGACAGAGTTGCTTCCATGGCTGGTGGCTTTTGGGATGTACTTGAGGTACAAATGGGTCTAGATGCTGACTTCTTGGTTTGGCTACTCAGAATGGTGGGAGATTTGCAACTCTGCTCATTCATAGATTTCAAGATCAGATCTCTCTGCTACGTTAACTTTAACAAATCAAAATATGTGATATTAGCTTGGGACTTCTTAAGATCATCCACAATGTTGTAATCAATGTTATAAATAGGGTAGGGTAGAGTAAACATACCAGTTTTTCCATTTTTAGGTGGGAGTTTACCCTTGTGAGTTGCCTTCATTGCAATTGGAGATGCATTTTATTTCTGAGGATAGTTCACGACTGGTGTACTCTTGGAATCACCACTAGGTTTATTCCTCTCAAAAGGACCTTAGGAGCGGATGCCTTCAAAGGGAGAACATCTTTCTTTGTCTGGTCTACAGGCTTCATCATGCCCGCAAGTGGCCTTTTACTTCGTGTATGGATTTCATTAGTGTGGATTTCTGCCATACTATCTCCTTCGTCGTCATCGTTCTCATTTGTGTAAAAATCCCACTGTACATTGATTTGAGATTCTTCATCCAAGGGCTCTTCTACTTGGTATTCTTCCTCACTTTCTTGTTCTGGCCTAGCTCCACTATAGGTTCATCTTGGTTAAGGAGCGATCTGATAAGAGCCAGCTCTTTTGTATTTAAATTCTCTTGACTAAGTGGAGTAGGCAATGCAAGTTGACCATGACCACCTTCTGTCTTCTTACGATAGAAAGGTTTGAAAGGTTTTATGTTGTTATAATCTCCTCCATTCCCACTTGTACTCTCTCCATAATTCCTTTTCATGTCGATGACTGTGTTTGTCAATTTATTAATGATCCAATGCAAACCTTCGACATCTGTGGTGTCCCTTTCTTTGCCCTCAGCCACTTTGTTATCAGTCCCATTATTCTTCTTGGATGACTGAGAGGCTTTATTTCCTTCGATTGTATGATGACATGCTGTGATACTAGTCATTTCATTCTCGACTTTTACTGTTTCATCGATAGCACCCTGTAAGGTTTGTGCGTTACTCCTTTTGACCCACATCGCAATAGGGACAGGGAAAGCAGTGATGTAGAATTCCATGAGCACCTCCTCAGTAGGTCTAGCATTCGCTAGGATTCTGTTGAACAAAATGTTGAACCGAATGTTAAAATCCTTGACTTTTTCTTTGGTTTCCATTTTCAAACGAGATAGTAATAAAACTAAGGCCACAGGTGTTTTTTCATCGCCATACTTGTCTAAAAAGGCTTTCTGAAAGGTAGCCCACGAGGTGATCAATCATGTTCTCAAGTTAAAGTACCATCTGGAGGTTGCACCAATCAGAGTAAAAGGGAATAGGTGACATACTATATCTTCATCGGCTACCCCCAACATGCGCACGACCAGGAAGAAAGAGTGAATATGGTTATCAGCGGTGTCTCCCTGCTCAGGGTCAAATTTAGGCAGTACTCTTTCTGCATTCTTGGGTAAGGGATGCTGCTGCCTAGGTACCGCTATGGCATCCTAAGCGAGCCAAGGAAGGAGTGCTCCCGGAGGAGGTGGGAGTTGGTTCCCACCTGGTTGAAGTTGGTTCCCACCTCGAAGAGGAACATTAGCCATATTGTGGATAGGGATGTTCTAGTTGAAGGTTTCTTCGAGAATTTCTTTATTAGGATTTCCCAAATCGGGTCAGGGATTACCTTTAGAGAGAGGAACTTCAGGAATTTCTTCCTAGGGAGTGTCGATATTTTGCAAGGACTCTAGCACAATATCTTCAAGATACGGGGTTGCATATGTCTCTTCGTTTATGGAACAGATCCTTGGCTTCCTTTTAGTTGTCGGAGGTAAAGAGTGAAATATGGGGAGCTGAGAGTGGGAACGATCATAAGCCCGAGTAAGTATTCTGACTGGTTGTTCTTGAGTGACAGGATACTCCCACAGTGTCTCTTCTTTGAACTGAGGCTTTTCCAAAAGGGGGGAAGGGTCTTTTCGACCTTCACAATCCATGCATTAATCTTTTCGAGTCCATGCACGACATTTATAGATTAAATCATAAAAATATGTGGATGGCGGTTCAGGCCCTCCTTCTAGCACCAATTTGTTGGCATGGCGAATTTTTGCTATACCAACAAGGGGAACTAACCCAATCACAAACCCCAATTAGATCTACTTTTGTTTGGGGTGGCTAGCTCCAATGGGTTTTAAAGGATCCCATAAACTGTTATATGTGCTGAAAGACTGCTTCTTGGAGGAAGACCTCAATTAAATGAACAAACAAAATAGCTAACCTATATGTATCAAATCCTATGTACACTACTTCTAACTACTCCAGTCTAGTCCTAACTATCCTAATCTATCTTGCAGGAGCATAACAAAAAGAGGTTAAACATCATATATAGATTCCAAGTTCAAATGAATCAATTACTGCTTCACATAAGAACAAGGTTGTATTAAATCCTAATTGCAATCCAATTACTTATACAAGAATACACATTCCTTTCCATACAAATAACACTTGCAACTGATGTTTAACAAAGTTTCGAATCAGCAACCTTTCATGAGTTAAGCATGCCATTGAATTATATTTGAATAACCAGCAATAACCATGAACTGTACATTATCAATATGCATAAAGAAAAAAACATTTATCTCTATGCCAACAACAACACCCTGATTCCAAACATACAAAAGAGGAAGAGAATAGATCTGAAACAAAAGGCTCCTTTTATACCCAAATAGTCTGCTTTATTCACAATAAATCAAAAGTTGTCATGCCCAAAAAAGTCTTGCTCTCCTATCTGGAGGTAATACTTATGCAGCTGGAAATGGCTCTCAGTCTTCCCCTCACCTTTCGCCTTCCCCCTATTCTTTTCAATATACAGATCAAAATACACAGACGTAGCAGCTAGTGTCACTGTAGACACATAGAAGGCATATCTGCTGGAGCGCTTCCTTTCCTGGGGAAATGAATAGATGTTGATCAGAAGAGGATGACTATGTGTCATCTATTTATGATGAAACCTGGGACAATTTCACTTTCAGAATACACAAGAAACACGTGGAAACCCGACCGAGAACGCCTAAGGTTGCATCTTTAAATCGAACACATCTGCATATATGGACTCTCTGGATCTGCTCATGCGTTTCTTTTACTCCTCACCTACAAAGATAATTAACATTAGTTTTATGATTAAGAAACAACACACGAGGGAAAAAGGCTGAATGGCTGGCTGCGCGCTCTGGCGATCCCGTGCCTTGCTGCCCCTCTGAACTGACCCCTCTGCATGCCTGCGCCTGGCAACACTGCTGCTAGGCTGCATCCTCCCTCTGCTGATCCCCTTTACGCCTGGGGCCTCCTGCCCTCTCTTTCCTCTGGGCCTTCTGCCCTCCCCACCCTCTGGGCCTCCACTGGAGCGCCATCTGCGCTGCTGACCTAGCCCGCAATGGATCCTCCCTTTCAGGATCAGGAAGATCTGGAGAAGTCTTTTGCTTCGCTCATCCCAGAGAACGCCTCGGAGAAAATCCGTCCTACAGCTTCAAAGTTTATCAAAAAACTTGATGAAATCCCGGAAGTCTCGCTCCCTCCAGCCCTCCCGAGGAGAGCTGTTGTTGCCTTGGCAGAACATGGCTTGGTAGGCCAGTTCATGGGACTATGGCCTTCTCCCCGCACAGTCCAACGTTGGGTAGAAAGGAACTAGAACTCGATGGTCCAAGGAAAGATAGCCATAAGGTTCTGTGGGAGGGGGTTTTTCACCTTCCTCTTCGAATCAGTGGAGGATCGTAATCTTATCTTCAGAAATGGCCCTTACTTTATGGATACCATAGGCCTTTACCTCAACAGATGGACCCCCGACTTCGATCCTGAGATGGATGTTCCCAACGCTGTCCCTGTTTGGGTTCGCCTTCCCCATCTACCTCTCCACTGCTAGGGAGATGAATCGGTGAAAGCCATCGGGAACGCTGTTGGGAAATATATTGACAGATCAGAACCAAAGGAGAACATGCACGCATGTGCACGGATATGTGTAGAAGTTGATCTAGGAAAAGGGTTACCGGAAGAAATCAAACTTAAAGTCGACCAGTGGACGCACATACAACAAGTGGACTACGAGCAGCTGTCTTTCAAGTGCAAGGTATGTCATGAATATGGGCATTTTGCTAATAGATGCAGTAAATCTAAATCAATAGATTTTGTTAACAATGTTGAAGCTCCTGAAGAAGCATGGGAAATAGTCAAGAAGAAAAAATCAAACCCCCCTCTAGGAGCATCCTCAAAGCCCCCCTCTGAAACCCCAACCCCCCCCCCCCCCCCAACCCTCTGGATCTAGCCCTTCCTTCCCCTCTTCCTCCAATCCTTTCGAATCTCTGTCTGCAGAGGAACCCCCTTCCCATCCCCCTTCCCCGAGAGGCCCCAAGGAAACTCCTTCCTCCCCCCCCAGAGCTCCCCTCCCCAATAGTTGGAAGAATCCTAACTAGGAACAAGTCGAAAGAAAACATCACCTCCACTGACCCTCCCAGAAAAGTGGGAAGGAAATCAAACAAAGAGATAAGGAATGAGACTGCTGCAAAAGAAATGGCCACAGGGACCCAACAGCCAATGGATACATATCTAGATAAGACCAAAGGAAGGGGGGAGAAGATGAAAGAGAAAAGCGGGGCCTACAATAAACAAAGTAAATGATGATTTTGGTCTCTTGGAATTGTAGGGGGATGGGCTCCTCCCTAAAAGCTAATGCAGTCCGAGACCTTCTAAAATCAGAACATCCAGACTTCCTCCTACTCCAGGAGACCAAAATCACTGAACAGGAATTTCAAAACAGCATGAAAAGAAGCAGAAGTTATGAAGGAATAGCACTGAGCGCAGTGGGATCCTCAGGAGGAATAGGGACAATTTGGGACAAGAACAAATGGAAACTCAAAGACTGCAGGCAAAATAGATGGTGGACAAGACTAGATATGCAAAATATAACCATGACAGAAGAATACACAATATATAATGTCTACGCTCCCCCCCACTTCAGAGAAAAAGCCTCTTGCTGGGAATCAATCACCTCAGATCTAATGACTGCCCAGGGAAGGAACATCTTCCTGGGAGGAGATTTGAACTTAATAAGGAGTGCGGAAGAGAAGATGGGAGGGAATTTCTTTGCATACCCCTCAAGAGAAGCATTAGAAGAAATCATCCAAGCCCACAGTCTAGTTGACATCCCACCCCAAAATGGGCGTTTCACATGGTCAAATAAGAGAACAGGCAAAAATAACATAAAAGAGAGGCTGGATCGTATCTTGGCACAAGAGAGAATAGTGGCTAACTTCTCAAGGATACAAAGCACAATTATCCAAGGCTATATCTCAGACCATAAACCAGTGGCATTGCATTTGGACACAGGGAAAAATATGGGACCGATTCCCTTTAAGTACAACAGAGCATGGGACAACAGCGAAGATTTCAGAAACTTGATAAAGGATCACTGGGCAATAGACATTTCGGGCTCCCCTCACTTCATCTGGGAAACCAAGCTCAAGCTCCTCCGGACAGCCATCAAGCAATGGGCAAGGCAATACGCAACAGAGGAAGGGAAAAAAAAACCGATCTCCAAATGAAACTAGCACAGTGGAACCAAGAAAAAGAAAGTGCCCAAGACACAGAAGAAGATCAAATGAAAGAAAATGAACTGTATAAGGAGCTGTACAAACAGAACCGAATGGAAGAGGAAGAGCAAAGGCAGAAATCACGATGCCTTTGGCTCAAATCAGGAGACAAAAATACCTCTTTTTTTCATAACAGCCTCAAACTAAGGCGAGCAGGGAATAACATTGAAAGAATAACAGTTGAGGGAAGAGTCCTAACAGAACAAGTGGAAATTAAGGAAGCAGCGTCCCGACATTTTCAAACTCTTCTAACAGCTGATCCACATTACTTGGAAAACCCGGATTTCCTCAATATAATTGAGAACAAGATCTCAGAAGCCCAAAATGCAGATTTGGACAAGGAGATCACGACGGAGGAGATAGAATGGTCAATCCACAACATGCCCTTGGACAAGGCTCCAGGCCCTGATGGTTTCACAGTGGCCTTTTACAGAACCCATTGGGAAATTATCAAGAAGGATTACATAAGAATGGAAAAAAACTTCTTCACAAAATGCAAAATGGGCAGCAGCATTAAATCCTCCCATCTAGCTCTTATCCCTAAAGACCCCAACCCTCAAACTTTTGATAGATTCCGCCCTATATCCTTGTGCAATGTCTCCTACAAAATCATCACAAAGATCTTGGCAAACAGGCTTAAAAAAATTCTCCCTTCCCTCATCTCTGAGAACCAAGGAGGCTTCGTCCCTAGGAGACATATAACGGATAATGTCATTCTCATTCAGGAGGCAATCCATAGCAGCATATCTAGAAAGGAAAGGGGCATGATCATCAAACTTGACATGGCGAACGCCTTTGACCGGGTTAACCATTCATTCCTACAGGCAGTTCTAAAGAATTTTGGTATCTCTGAGTACTTCATCAGCAGGGTCATGGAATGCATTTCCTTCAACTGGACAGCTCCCCTCATTAATGGTAGGCCCTGCAATGCCTTCAAAAGTTCAAGAGGCTTGAGGCAAGGATGCCCGCTATCTCCCTTTCTCTACATTATCATGGCTGAAACTCTAAGCTTGCATCTGGAGAATAAGCGCAGGTTAAAGGAAATAACAGGGGTAGAAATAGTCCGAGGAACCAAGGGGATTAACCACTCCCTTTTTGCTGATGACACTCTGTTAATCGGAGGTGCCTCAAGCCTTATGGCTTGGAGGTTCAAGAAAGCATTGGACCTCTTTCTCCAAGATTTTGGAGGTAAACTAAGCAACAACAAGTGCATGATCTACACTTGGAATGTCCCAAGATACATAACCCAGAGAATCTCTATAATCATGGAAATCCCTGCCCAAAGGAACTGGTCCCATTTTATGTACCTGGGGCTACCATTAGCCAAGGAATCAATCAAAACCAAGATTTCGGTCAAGCTAATTGAGAAATTGAGAGGGAAGCTCTAGAGCTGGGGAGTGTATTGGCTTAACCTAGCGGGCAGAACAATTCTCATCAAGGCCATCCTTTCAGCCCTCCCAATCTATCAATTTGCCACCACTCTCGCTCCGGCAAGCATCCATAAGCACATGGAGCTGATAATTAGAAGCTTTTTGTGGCAAGGAGGAAAGCAAGACACAAAAAAGTTCAGCTTGGTAAAGTGGGACAAGGTCATTCTCCCCTTAGAAAAAGGAGGGCTCGGAATTAGAGTTCCAAGGCTAGCAAACATGGCTATGGGCCTCAAATTGACCTGGAGGATTCTCAATGAGAGAGGAGCCTGGTGGACAGAGGTCATTAAGAGGAAATATCTGAATGGGGTCAACAGCAATATCCTTTCAGAAACCATCATCGACGGACAGTGTACACCTGTTTGGAAGCTGATCAAAAAAACTCTCCCCCAAATCAAATCCTGTATCTCAAGAGCTCTGGGCAATGGTAGAGATATCAACATATGGGAGGATAGAATAATGGGCTCGGAGGCTAGAGGAACACTCCCTAATTTTAGGCCCCTGCAACGGTGCATGATGGAGGCAAACCTCAAAACTCTCTATGATATCTCTCTCTGGGAACAGAACTGTTGGATAGGTTGGAGATCTTTCTCCCTCCCCAATGATCTCAAGAACCTCTGGGCCGATCTTAAGACTTCACTCATAGGCTCAGCTCCCACAAACAGAATGTCAGATGACAAGTTTGTATGGGACCCCAATGGTGGCAGCTACACGGTCAAAGAGGGCTACAGAGCACTCCAAAATGCCTCAGCAATAAACAACTGGCCACTTCACAAAGCAACTTGGAGAACTGAATGTCTGCCAAAGGTTAAACTTTTCAATTGGACCCTTCTTCATGGCAAAATACTTACTGCGGAAAACCTCAGGAAGAAGGGCATTCATGGCCCCTCAATCTGCTGCATGTGCAGGGAGGCGGAGGAAAGTAGCAACCATCTCTTTATAGAGTGCCCCTTTGCAAGATCTTGCTGGAATCTCATCACCAACCCTCTAATCACTGGTGATCTCCCCAACCAGATCACTCTCCTTCAGAAAAGCTGGGGGAAAAGTTTCCCCCAATCCAACAAAAGCAAGAACCTAGCTAAAAGGATGTGGAATAGTATTCCCTCAAATCTCTGCTGGCAGATATGGATCGCCAGAAACAAGTGCATATTTAACAACACGAAGCCAAGTATATCTAGCACCCTGGCTAAAACGATTGCACTCATTTCAGAGACCATTGAAGCAAATGGTATGACCCAGGCAAACTCGGAATTGACAGATGCAAGTGTCAAAGAGTGGATGAGTAAATTCAATTATGAAACAAGAACTCAAAATAATGTAAACATAGGAAAAGGAAATCTGGACTGGAAGTTGAGAGGAACCAAGGAAGAAGTCAATAATTGGATACAAAAACAAAGGAGACCCACCCTCCATTTTGACGGGGCATCAAAAAATAACCCGGGTCAAGCTGGAGCTGGTGGAATCATTAAAGACTCTCAAGGGAAAACCATAGTTACATATGAATGGGGATTAGGCTCCATGTCCAACAACAAGGCAGAGGCATACAGCCTCCTTCTGGGGACCTCTATCGCTAGAAATCTTGGCCTCCAAAACCTTCTTATCATGGGCGATTCTGCCATCATCATAGAGGCCATGACCTCTAGGAAATATTTCAAGCAAATGGCCTTAAACAGCATCAAAGGTAGGATAATGGAAACCATCAGGAGTTTCAGCGAAGTCACCTTCAAGCACATTCTAAGAGGAAACAACATGGAGGCAGATGAACAAGCTAATAAAGCTACAGGCAGACAGACAGGCCAGGTTAGGGAGAATGATACAGTTTATGAAAAAGCTATACCCTAGGCAGGCCTTCCCCATACCCTCACCCCTGAACATCAGTCACCTCAGGCACCACCTCCCGCGTATCTGGTCCTTCCCCAAATCTCCCTCCTCACCCCCAAATCTCCTCGAAATCCCAACTTGGTACCAAAGGAGACTAATCCGCCCTCAGGATCTGGTTCTGATCTCTAAGTTCTGTCTCATCATGAATCATCTCCTGATCAGCGCAGTCATTCTCAGGATGCGTGACCGTGCCCATCCCCTCCGCATGCTCCTCGACCGCAGCAAAATCATTTCAGAGGATCTCTCCCCTCCCAAGAACAGATCCTCCTAGAACTGGATTAAGCATCGGAGAAATCTCTCTGTATCTATATATTGCTGCCTGGTTCTAAGTCTCTCCACAGTTCGTGACATTGCAAGGCATCTCCTCTGCGATTTCACCAAGCGATGGCATCATTCTGAAGCTGCCAACTCTTATCGGGATCCAGAGCTCCGCCCCTCGCTCCTGGTAACTGCTGGTTTATGCTCTTTGGTTTTATTTATAACTGACCATTTGTTTCTTGATCGTTGCAGAGCCCCTGGTATTACATCGCTGCCCATCCACCTCAATCCCCAACGCTTTTCGCTCCCTCCACCCCTGTTCTACCTCCTCTGTAATATCGCATCGCTTCTCGATATTCCCCTTCTCCCCGATTTCCACCTCTTTTCTTATATTTCAGATTCTCTCAACCAGTCCAGTATCATGGCGGATCAACAAGACCAGCCGAACGCTCAGGAGCCAGCAATCAATCTAGATAGGCTCTTCAGCAAAGAATGCACCATGTGCAAAACTTACACAATCATGATTAACAGATTTATCAAGCATTTCAATGATCTGAAGGACGATTATGAAGCTGACAGCAGATCGAAGCGGAAGAAATTGGAGAAGCAGAAGGAAGAAATTGAAAATCTGAAAGGAAGGTGCAGTCATCTGGAGGAAGCCATAGAGCAGATCAGAGCCCTTACCCAGAGCTATCAAGCTGAGGCCTCTACTAAAGCTAGTGCCAGGAGAGACCCCATCCCTGATGATTCGGTCACTCAGAAACTTCCCTAAAATCTATGGTCTGTAAATTCTGTCGGTTAGGTGGTGCTTTTGTTAGGCAATATAGCCGTTTTCTCTTCAATTTCAGTCATCATAGAGGCATAAACGAGGAAAATGGGTCTGCGCACCCGGTTTTGATCCTCTCCGCCCAAACCTTCGATATCTATGTACTAGAACTATGTTTTTGAGTTTTTATAATACAAAAGTAACCGATTCTGTTAAAAAAATAATAATAAATAATAAATAATTGAGAAAATAATAAATATTAATTGTTTAAGACTTTTTTATTTCAACTTAAGGTGGATGAGAATCTGTTGATTTTTTATTTTATTTTTTTAATTGACATCCTAGATTGATTCTCAAGGGAATATGCTCAAAATATGCTTAATCTTAATGCTTATCAAGAGTTGCAGTGTTTAGTCTTAATGTTTAGTCTTAATGTTTATCAACGGCTGTAGCGTTTAGTCTTAATGTTTATCAAGGGCAATTGTGTGTTACAGAGTTTGTTAGGTTGCATTGAATTTTAATAAATTTAAAAAATTGAGTTGTCTTTAGTGTGACTTTTTGGAAGCTTTTCTGGTGGGTTTTTCCGGTCTAATTTCTCTAAATGAAATCACAAGTTTGATGGGTAACCCTGTACAACCCTAGGGGTTTTTGAGGGTGCTGAATCCATATATGAAGTAAAAAAACGAGTTTAAATAACACAAATCAATATTTCACCTCAAATGTTTACACCATATTCCGACAAAGACAACTCCTTAAAAATTTCGATTCGTGCCAAGTGGCTCCCCGCCCACCAATTTCCTAGGGATTTATTAAGCTCCTCCAATTCTAATAAACTCCTCCATGACAAGTTACTCATTAGTATTTATAACATTCATTTATATATAAGCAAATTTTATTTAGCAAAATGGTTTATTACTTTTAATAAATTTAAAAAATTAGATTCGTAGGGATTTTGAGATTATAACATTAATTTATATATGAACACATTTTATTTAGCAAAATGATCTATTATTTTAATAAATTTAAAAAATTAGATTTGTGTCAAGTGGCCAAACCACCAATTTTATAGGGATTTAAGATTATTCTACTTCTAATAAGTTTGTCCATGATAAGTTCCTCATTATTATTTATAACATTCATATATATATATAAACAAATTTTATTTCCTCGAGCCATGCTTCGCATCTTCAATTATTCTATAAGCTGTGCTTCTCAGCTTTCAAATGGCAACAAGGAGATTCGAGTTGAGTTCCCTTCTCTTGGAATGGTTTTATTCACGTCGCTTTCAAAGTAAGAGTAAGGGCCCCTTTTAGAACGGGAATCTGGTATCTCCGGAAGCCCATTTTATAATAAGATGTGAATCCCTTTTTTCTTAAGTTAAAGTTGACCTATACATTTTTTATACATGGTTAATCTAAAAATGTATACATTGATGAGACAATTTTTTTTTACAATAAATTTTTTTGTTATATTTATAAAACTTTCAAAATATATCACCACATTAAAAATATTATATAATTAACTATTAATATACATCTAGAACTATCCCATCTATTAATTACACTATCTTATATACCAAAAAATAAAAAATAATAAAAAAATAAAAATATTAATAAATACGCAAATACTTCATGACCTTTTAGATGTAGGTATATATACACACCATTGAATTCGTTTTAATATTTTAATATTTAATTAATTTTAACTAATTTAAATATTAATAAACTTTACCTTTATTAATAATTATATAATTTATTCATTAATATATTTAAAAAAATTAAAACAAAAATTTTACAAATATGTTTAATATATATGATGAAATATGAGAAGATTGACTACACTTGCTAAATCATTAAGGTAAATTGGGAAATCGTTGGCCTAATCATTGGCTCTAATTGTGAGTTCTTGTCCCCCATAGGAATCAAGGAGAATAAAACCCCTAACTAACAACAATATTAAAGAATTTTAAATTTACCTCCCTACCATGTGAACTAACCTTAAAATTAAATTAACCTTATAGTGAAATATTTTATATCAATTTTTAATTACCTTTTATCATTTTAGATTTTTGTATTTTATAATTATTCATTATTTTATATCAATTTTTAATTACCATTTATCATTTTAGATTTTGTCTTTTATAATTAAATTCATAGTAAATCAAATTTCCATATATATATATACAAAATTTTGAATTAAAACCTTTACATTAAAAGTATTTATAATATACATTTTAGCATCCGTTATCTTATATCCCCATATATTTTTAATATCTCTATACTAGTTAAATTATCATAAACCTTTTATATCCCATAATTTAAATTATCTTTATAATATATTTAAATTGTCATTTTTCAATTTCAACTCTCGTAAAATAATCTTTTTTAAATAGCAAAGCAACTCTACCTCGGGACACCATGTCTCACTATAAACCAACTCAACCGTCGCCAAAGGATGCAGACATTTATCTGCAGAAACAATGTTAAAACGCCCAAATTGAACTCTCATAAGCACGATGTAGACGTCCAACGATCTGCAGAAACTGTCTTGAAGGGCCGAAATTGAGTTCTCATAATCAAACTCCCAGAAAATGTACAGCCGGACTGCGATTAGCACCTAACGTTCAATCTGGAAGATTCGCATCGCTTCGCGTAATATTATCTTAGTCGGTGTAAAGTGGCCCAACTGGCCAGATAATTTTAAAAAGCAAAGCAGGAAAGCTTACTCTTACACGAGCCAGGTGTGAAACCACTAACCCATGTTATGCCTGCAAACATTTGAAAAGGAGGCTTCCGTTTCATTTTAATTCCCTCCTCTCCATCCGTTTATTCGTATTCTGCTCCCACAACCAGTCAGGCCAG
>APFE031256053.1:0-30915 GCA_000404065.3 Pinus taeda | reverse complement strand
CTGGAATTTTGTATCTTATAGAGAAGTGTTGTTGGTTTTCTGGTGTACATTCATAGTGTTGGGTGATCTAAGGTTTGCTTGAGGTGAAGAAGGGATTCCTAGCTGGAGGATGATGGTGGGTCAGAACATATGGTTGTAATCCTCTTGCTACTTTTCATCTTAATAAAGATATTCTAGTTTTCTTCCATATTCTTGTGTACTTGTTTATATATGCATTTATATGGTTAACACACATCTCATCCTGTGTTATTTATGAATATAGATCTTTGTTTCTTTGATAGTAGTATGGTTCTCTTTGAAGCTGGGCAGACGAAGAAGAAGTGGCGAAGCTCTATCAAGAAGGAGAGGAAATCAAGCACAAGACTAAGGTTGGTCTTCTTGGTTCTCCTCTTGTCTATGTTCATAAAAGAAAACGAAAGTAGACTTACTTGTTTGTGTCTAAGATAGCCACCCACCTTAGTGGGAATAGCAGCATCCGAGTGGACACTATTCTCGGTAACACCCGTGCAACTCCTCCTGCCGTTAGACTTATCTATAACGTTCACTCACCAATCTGATCTAGAACTCCCCTCCAATGTCGTTTTCAACAATCACCTGGTCAATCAGGTAACGTATCGGTCTCCCCCACCTACAACTTGTTTCGATATTTGTTAAAAATGAAGAAATAATCCCCCAAGGCCCCTAAATCATAGGAAGTCAAACCCTCCTCTAATGTCGAAACACTAATGGAGATGAAGGCATAGATTACGGACCCCCCTTTTGCTTACCATCTGTCGAACCTTCGGTTTGACCTGTATGACCACAATGTCAAAGGAGAAGACCTATTATGAGTAGTTGACTCAGGTTTATACTATAAGATTGTGCCCTCTATGTTTTATTTCCCTAATTATATTTATTGGTTAATTGTTGCATACATTAACGAAAAGAACTGTTTTGTCTGTTCCACTGGAGTCAAAATCCCAGAGGTGACAGGAGAATTGATCCAAAAAGCTCTAATTTACCCAAGGTCCCCTGAACCCCAACAATTCATAGAAACCACTCTGGTCTATAATTATACTACCCTCTCAGCTGCTGAGCAACAATCCTTTCTACAAAGGGTCCTGGCCCCTGGATTGCAGTCCTTGCCTAGTGCTGATAATTTCCCAATAATTATCTTTACAAAGTCTGTGCAACCTATTTTGTCTATAATTGCTCATATTTTTGGGGATGATAATGCCAACATCGCCAATAAATCTTGCCTAGGATTTCTAAGGGAGATGATGCAACCATACCACATGTTTGACATACCTTCTTACTTGACTGAGTCCATAAAATTCCAATTGCACCATTTTCCTACCACCTTCTACTTTAGATACTATTCCCTACTGTTTTATTACACCCATACAGATGAGTTTGAGTGCCTGGGCCTTAGTCTGATGGCTCCAAAAAAGCAGAGGGAATATGTTTTTGACTGGGATGTTTCTGTTAGGAGGAGAGCATTTCATGATGGATATTCCCAATTCATATCTTCCTACATGGCCATTTCTTATAAAATTATTCACAATGTTTCCCCTCCAAGAATCCTCCCTCAATAAAAAGTGATACTTCAACTCAATAAGGACACTAGGTTGGGAGACTGGTATCTATTTGAGGATTACATAGGGATTAGGGTTAATGGGTGTGAGCTTCCTCCTTACCACTTGAATGTGTTGATGCCAATAAAGATATTCGCCTTGGAATTCATTAGACAAAGTATCAATGTGAACCAAGTCCACTTTGTCCCTGCTAAGAAGGGGTACATGTTCAAGTTGGGTAAGCCTATAGTCCATTTCATTGTTAACTCCAGACAAGCCTTCTTGGCAACTGAGGGATTACTAAAAAAATGAATTTTGACATGGGAGATGTTTGGCATTATGATCCTCATGGTGTCATTGCAAAGAAAATGGAAAGCATAAAATCTTCAACTAATGATCATGAATGTAGGCCTGAGATTGAATGGAAGTCTAACCTTCATTCATGGCCCATTAACATAGAGATGGAGATCGAGACTCCAACAACAAAGGACAAGGCACATAAAAGGACCATTGATAAAATAGGGGATGTGGAAATGGAATATGTACACACTGACAAAAAGGATAAGACTCAAGAGGCAAAAGAAGAAGAAATCGATACTAGGTTGGTGGAGACAAAACCATACCAACTTGTCTTCCAGGTGACTTTGGAAGACCCACTGCAAACTACTACCTTATCATCTTCAGAGGTAGCCATTCTGATTTTAGCAGGAAGTGAAACTATGACTAAAACAAGTTGCCCTTCTAGAAAATAAATTGAAGAAAAGAACAAGAATATTAGGGAAGAGATTCAACAACAAATGGCATCACTTTCGGTCCCACACTAGACTAGACTTCTGATTGCTATGGACCTGGAGAGAAATCAAATGAACTTCTCAGTGCATCACCCATTAGCACAGTCATTACCACCATGATCCCAGTTCAAAGCTCTGGATGTGTCTTTGGACTTGAAAAGTGTCCCTCTACCTGATAAGATCAACTTCCACGGGCAAGTGGGAGAAATGTTGTACAATGAGCTAAATCAAAATTCCATGACCATAAGCAAGACCGAGAAGCTATTGGAGAAGTATGAAACCAAAATGAAGCATGAGAGAGCTAATTCTCGAGCTCTATACATGTATAATGAGAATTTAAAGTATTTGATTGTGAAGCTAGGAGTGAACCCAAAGGAAAAAGTCGCATTTGAGACCCTACTCTAGAGCTCACAAGTAAAGATTCAATAGTTGAGGCACAAGTTAAAGATGCCAACCAATGAACATGTACAGTCCAAAGAACTTGCATAGGTGGATGAGGAGAAAGAGATCCTAGCCAAAGAGATGATTTATAGGAGCAATGAGGTGGTGGCTATCACGAAACATGTAGAAGAGCTCCAACAAAGGATAGATACTCACATTTGAGCAGTACTCATGCCTGAGAACCCTAAAAATCCCACAAAACAACTCACAAAGAACCTTACCAATCTCCAGCTCTCCGAAGGGGAAATTAAAGCGGTGTAGAAGGACTTAGATACTGCTCAACGAGCCTTGGCACAAAAGGAAAAAAAACTCAAGACTGCCAAGACCAATGCATAACTGATCAATAATAACTTAAAAGAAGCTAATCAGGAGATTTGTGAGCTTAAAGACAAAATGAAAGGAAATATGTCTCTCTTACAAGCTAAACAACTGATCTGTGATGAGATAATAATATATATGAAGAATAAATGGAATACATAACTTTGATGGATGAGAAAAGGATTGTGATCAAAGATGATGTGTTCTTCATCCTAGTTGCTAAAGAAGAAGGTGAAAAGAATGCCCAAACCGCCAAGAAATTTATCTAGTATGTGAATGAGAAGCCACTCAGTGAGTTGGGGGCTATAGATGTGGTGGATAGGGTGTCTGTAATCATGGAGATTTCCAAAGTAATCCAGAAGGAGGAGGCTAGAGTCAAAGTTGAAGAATGCCTGGAAGTAGTGCTGAAGGATGTGGCTACCTTTAACTAAGAGTTTGAGGAGAGAATTATAGTTGGGTTGCCCAACTGTTTGGATTTTGTGGGAGTTTTGTCCCAAAGGGAACAATACAATCAGATGGTTGTAGAGGCCAAAAGAAAGGTTGATTCATACCATGAGAAGATGCTACCTTGAAGGGTAAAACTATGGTAAACTATTTGAGAAAATATTTTCAGCTGTTGGGGTTTGTGAAGACCTTATTTTGTCCTAGGTTGAACTATGCAAGGCTTACTAGTCTTAAAATTTCCTTTTAGTTTTTCTTTCATGCCCCTCTACCAAGTCCAACACTCTGGAAAAAATGCAATCAGTTCGTTAATCCTCCACAACTCCAAATCATTGATCCAACAATGTTGCCCCCTAAACCAACCCATCACCATTGAAGATATTTCTGATTGTGTCAATCATGACACTTTGTTATTCTATGTTTTATGTATATATTTAATTTTCAAAGGCTTAATGCTAGTTAGTTAGGATCCATATAGTACAACCGTGCCACTAAGCATGTTGATATATTTTTGTTACAATGATGCATTGTAAAACCAAGAAAGAATATTTTGTAAGGGGTGCTCTTATTGAGGCCCTATAAAAATAGTTTATGATACAAAATGAAGGGTTCTAAATTTTGTTTCAAGAGGGAATATTTACAAATTGTGAATGAGATGTATGCCCTATTGAAGATTAATGAATTTTTTTGGTGATTCTGGCTCACATGAGATTGTAGTATGTATTTTCTTTTGTATTTTTCCATATACCATCAATCTTCTTCTCATATTACATGTAATAGGTGTCGTTGGATATTCTTTTTGTGAATTCATAGATTCATCTATGTCTAATGCTGATCTAACATGCCTGTATGTCATGAAAATTAATATCCTTAATATGCACTCCATGTAACTTAGCACATCATTTGAATGTTTATCTCATTCGTTTCATGTTGAAGTTTGATGCACATGCTTCTCAAATAATCCACGTGCATTGGGTTTTCATTCCTTCATAATTATTCCCTCCAATATATTACAATTACTGATAAAACTACATGCTCATGTAATGTTGGCCACTGGAACTGGACCTTAATGCTTCTATGAGTATTGTTTTGAAGCCAAATATGCGTTTCTCATCTTAAAGAAGATTATAAACCAATACTATCTAAAAATCAAGTTAAATATTGGGTGTAAGTAAATAATTCAAGCATATCCTGCAAGCACTCATCACAATGTCCTAGGCACTAGTCTCTCTTCAACCTAGGGGTTGTCTCTAGGAACAACGCCATCTTCTGGCATCGTTGCTGGGGAAGAATCAAAACATTTTCCATGGGTACGACACTTGTACACCCTTTGGTTAGGTGAGAAGAAAGGGGTGTGGGTTGAAGATATCTCACTTTGGCGACTCCACTATTTGAATCTCATTTTGAGCATCCTGGATTTCAAAAGGATTCACACTCTCTCTGACACTTCACAACAGAGAAATTCTCTTGTGTTTGACCCTGAAATGATTATATCCAGAAGGGTTTGGAAAGAAATAACTCCTATCACTCCACACCTTGTGACCTCTCTTCCTGAAGTGTCAACCTCCAGCTCTCAGAAGGATGTAATAAATTTCTCCGAGTCTTCCTCCAAAGCCTTGGAATATTCCAAGGAACATTGTGCACTCTTTAGCCCATTTCTCTCAAGAGTCAAAATCCAAGAAGATTCTATCAGTTCACCTCTCTTGACATTTCATAGCTTCCCAGAACATGAAGAAGTCAAAGACATTCTCATAAATAGTCCAACACAAAGCATCAATAGTTTTCCAAATTATCCCCCATTATCTATAACTCATATAATGCCTCAACAAGGCCCTAGAATAAACCTTCTACCACCACCTTTGAAAAATATGGCTGCCCATGGTTTTCTCCTAAGTAAATATGCCCCACTAGACCTACAACAAATATTAAATGTGATGTGACAAGATTATCTTAAGTTGTTGCCAAGATTTACTGGAGAGGATGATATATTATCTTAAAGGAATATAAAAACCTTCTATACATTCGCACAAAAATGAAGGTAGAACACCTGGATGTGGTGTTAAGACTCTTTGTCTAGTCCCTTGATGGGGAGGCCACGACTTGGTTCAAATCCCTCCCAAATGATTCAATCATTATCTGGGAGGAGATGGGAAACTCCTTTATTCAGAAGCATGGGGAGAAAAGGGACCATGGGTACATCCTCACTGAATTTAATGCAATGAAGAAAAACTATAATGAAGATGTTTTAGAATTTATAAAAAGGTTTAACAAATTATACAATAGTCTTCATGCTGAAATTAAACCTCCACAGGTTGCTTCCAAAGTGGTATTTTCACGAGATTTCGAACCCAAATTTAGGGTCACCCTTAGAGAAAGGAATTACCATACCAAACACTAGATTCAAAAAGATGCTCTAAAAGTTGAAGCAAATTTCACCTCCATTGGGAAGTGGAAATGGAAAACTGAGCATGGAGATAGGAGGAGGGGAAAGAGGAATCCAGTTCCTCAAACCATGGAAAGGAAACCCAAGAGCATAAACTCGAGGAAATGAACAAACTTATAAGAAATATGTCTAACAAGCTTGTGAAACTAGAGATGGAAAACAAAAACCCTCCTCGATAAATTTAACCAACTCCTAATCAAAATTTCACGCCTCAATAGAATGCCACCCTTGCAGCTCTTACAAAGGGAGAGAAAGGATCAGTAGGACCATATTCAACCACCTTTATATATAGAGGATGATCCTTAAGAGAATGCTGAAGGTACTATAGAGGTCCAAGAAAATTAGTTATATTCTCTCTCCGATGAGGAGCAGGGAATAGAAACACATGAGGAAGAAGGGGATGACTTGCATGCCCCATTGGATGATGGTGAGATTGATAACTATTGTAACCAATTTGTTGAATTCATGCAAGATCAGTTGCATATAAAATATGATCTCAGGTCCTCTAGGAAAACACCTAAAATGCAAGATCAAGACGAGGAACCTCCTCACTCAAATCATCCTAAGCCAACAAAGAAAGGAAAGAAAACTCTTGACCAAGTCCCTACAAGGAAAAAGGAGTCCTCAATCCTATTCCTGATAAGCCTGAGTTCTCTAAAACAAAAATTTTTCCACCACAAGTCAAGCCAGTGTGTAATGAGGAAAATAACTTGCTAATTTTGCCAAAACTAATAGGATCCCTCTACTTTCAGTCTTCAAAAAGAGTTGGGAAAAGTAAAAAATATCTATTCCTTTGATTGAATTGTTGAAAAAAACTAATTATAAAGTTCCAGTATCTCAGTTTATGAGTTCACCCACCACATCCCCCCTGCAAGATATCCTGAGCCTTCAAGAAGAAATACCCATGGTTGTGTTTGGACCTCATGGTTAGGGGCAAGAATCTTCCACTACCCCTTTCTATGTTATATTGGTAGTTCATGATCTCCTGTTGCGTAACTGTATTCTTGACTCATAGGCATCTCATAATCTGCTGCCATTTTCTGTCATGGAGCAATTGGGGCTGAAAATAACAAAACCATATAAAGGCCTGTACTCCTTTGATTCGAAGAGAGTAAAATGACTGGGGATGATTAAAGACCTGGTGGTCAATTTGGCTCAAATCCCAATGATGATTGTAGTAATGGATATTGTAGTCATTGATATCCTTGCAAGGTTTGGTATGATTTTGTCTAGGTAACGGGGATCTAAAATTGGAGGATCCATCAAACTGTATTTGACATATGCTACCATTCCTGTGTTTGGTGGAGAAGAATGTCGATTGTATAGAGAATCTATATTTGTGAAGACAATTACAAGAGTTGATTTTTCAAATAACGCTCCTATATATAGTAAAGAGAAGGATTTTTCTTTCTTGTTGCTAGAAGAAAATGATCAAATCATGGATGAAACTCAGATGGAATGTTTTTTCTATCCAAATAAAAAATCATTGGAGTCTAACAAAATATGGAAATTATATTTTGATGGTTCCTATTCCAGGGAAGGAAATGGAGCATGTGTGTTACTGATATCTCCAGAAGGTAGCCTTATTCCTCTCTCTTTAAAACTAGATTTTGAAGCCACTAATACTATTTTTGAATATGAAGCGTTGTTGTTAGGACTGCAAACTGCCAGAAATCTCAACATTGGATGCCTGGCATTATTTGGGGATCCGGAGCTGGCGATGAAGAAAATCAAAAATCAATGCCAAAATAAGCATCCAAGACTAAAGGCTTATCGAAATGAAGTATGGAATTTGATTGAGAACTCTTTCTCAACCTTCAATATCCCATTTTTTCCAAGAGAAATAAATTGGATGGCTGACTCCTTCACAGTTGCTTCTAGCAATTTTAGGCCTCCTCAAAACCCCTTGCTCATATATGAAGTTGAGGTTAGGTATAGACCTTTAGTACTAGACAATGTAAACTGTTGGTAGGTGTTTCAAGACAAGGAATAAATAAAATGATTCATGGAGGTTATTGGAGAGTTTTCGAACTCAGTGATCAACTAGGAGGGTGAGAAGATAACATATGAAAAACAAGTCAGTTGGGAAGAAACTATTTCTGGGTAGAATATTTTACAACTAAAGGGTAATACCATCCCCAAGGGTCTGGTCCCAGCAGAAAGGATTTTTAACCCAAATGATGTGGTTTCCAAACCAACTAAGCAAGAGCTTGAAGAGTAGGTGGAGTATCATAATATTGACTCAGAAAAATACCCCAAGGTGATAAAGTTGGCTAACGGAGTTCCTAAAGAGTACAAGAAATGGTACTTGGACCTTTCTAAGAAATATTGGTCATATGACGATTTGAAAATGTTTGACACTACGATCATTCAACACAAAATTCATTTTAAAAGTGGGTGAAACCATATAAACATAAGCTCATGCAACTTAACCCTGTGTTACTTCCATCAATTGAGAAAGAGGTGAGAATGTTACTGCAGGCCAAAATTATTGTGCCTTTGAGGTATTCAGATTGGGTAGAAAATTTAGTCCCAATTAGGAAGAAGAATGGAAAAATAAGGTTATGTATTGACTTTAGAAATCTAAATAAGGCCTCACTAAAACATAATTACCCTCTACCTAAAATGGACTACATATTGTAGAATGTGGTGGGGTCTACTCGAATGTCCATGATGGATGGTTTCTCTGGGTATGACCAAGTTGCTATACATCTCGAAGATCAGAAGAAAACCGCTTTCACTACACCCTGGGGAATGTTTACGTATACCAAGATGCCTTTTGGACTCATAACTGCTGGAGACACTTTTCAAAGATCCATGGGTATAACATTTTTTGGAGAACGAGACAAATTTGTGGTAATTTACGTGGATGACATCAATGTATTTTAAAAATTAGATGAAGAGCACATTAAACATTTGCAACTCACCTTTGAGAAGTGCATAAAGTATGGTCTATCCTTAAACCTAAAGAAATCTCAATTTTCTCTAAGTGAAGGAAAGTTACTGGGCCATATTGTGGCAAAGGAAGGAGTAAAAATTGATCCCAAAAGGGTGGAATCCATTAGAAACATTCCATTACTAAGAAACATGAAAGAAATTCAGGTCTTCTTGGGTAGTATCAACTTTTTGAGAAGGTTTATACCCAATTATACTGAAATTATAAAAGAGATCACATAGATGTTGAAGAAGGATAGGGAATTAAAGTGGAATGTAGAAGCTTGATAATCATTCTCCAGAGTCAAAAAGGCTTTTGAAGAGGCCCCAATATTAGTCAGCCTATACTATCAAAATCCACTTCTCATTTTTTCTTTTGCTTCTCCTTACATAGTCGGTGGTTGTTGTCTTTTTGTAGAAATATAATGAAGGGCATGAGAAAGCAATTTAATTTTTCAGCCAGGTGTTACGAGATGCTGAGCTAAAATATAATATTTTGGAGAAACAAGGCTACTCCTTAGTCAAATCCTTGAAATCTTTCAGAATTTGTTTTACAATCAAATATAATAGCTTATGTTCCTACAACTGTTGTGAAATATATCATTGTGTAGGGTGATAGTGAAGGCAAAAGAGGAAAATGGATTTCCAAGATACACGAATATGACATGGATATCAAACCCACCAAGTTGATCAAAGGACAAGGGTTAGCCAAAATCTTGCATGAAGCAAACTTCCAAGCCCTGGGTATAAACGTGCTGGCAGGGAAGGATGGAGGAAGTGGAAAAGTAGAGGAACAATAAAAAATGATGCCTCAACACATAAAATCTAGATGAAATACCTTGTGCCTGTTTGGTATAAACATATAGTCCATTATTTACTTTTTCTGAGGTGTCTAGTGAATTTTGAAAAAGTTAAATACAAAGCTCTAAGGCTGCAAGCCAAAAAAATTGTTATCTCAAATGGCCAACTATATTGGAAAGACCCAGTGGGGATTTTTATTTTATTCCTAGTTAAAGAAGAAATTCATAAAGTGATTTATGAGTTTCATAATTGTGTTTGTGGAGGAAATTACAACAGGAGAGATACAACCCATAAAATTCTCAAAGCAATATTTTATTGGCCAAGGTTGTTTGGTGAGGTGCATATCTATGTCCGAGCTTGTGAGAAATGTCAAATGTTTGCTTAAAGATAGAGGATGGCACCCCTTCCTTTAATCCTTGTGTTTGTATAAGAGCCCTTCAAGCAATGGGGGTTGGAATTCATTGGAGAAATACACCCACCTTCCAGTGGTAAACACATACTCACGACCAAATATTATTTCACTAAGTGGTTGGAGGCTATCCCAACCATAAATGCAATCGATGCAATATTCATCAAGTTTATGGAGGAAAACATCCTTTCTAGGTTCAACTGCCCAAAGAAAATTTTCACTGATAATGGCCTGGTGTTCAAGTCAGCCAAATTTATTGATTTTTTCCAAAGGTACAACATTATAGAAGGCCATTCCACCACCTATTACCCACAAGGAAGTGGATTCATTGAATCCTCTAACAAAACCTTAGTAAGGATTTTGAAGAAGACAACATAAGAAAATTAGAAGAATTGGGATTCACAGCTAAAGCTCGCCCTATGGGCTAATAGAGTTACCACCAAGAAGTCCACTGAGAAGTCTCCTTTTGAATTAGTGTATGGGAAAGTTGCAATTTTCCATATATAATTAGCAATTCCAGTAGCTAATATTCTACAATATGTTTATGAGGAACCAAATGCTCCAATCAAAAGGATAAATCAGCTGGCAGAACTTCAAGAAAACATGGAACAAGTAACTTAGAATTTGATTAATTATCAGGAAAGAATGAAATCTCTTTTTGACAAAAGCAAGGGATAAATCCCTAGATCTAGGAGATTCAACACTTAGGTGGGATTTCAGAAGAGTTTGGACTTTTCAATATCGCTTAAGCAAAAGGGAACAATACTAACTTACAAGAAAATTTAGATGGTGAAGTGCTTGGACTACATGTGAATGGGAAATTTCTCAAGTTTTATTTCCAACATTAAGGAGGTCAACTCTCATCCACTATAAATACCAATGAGCCATTTTACGTACCAGTAGTGTTTTGTGTTTTTGTTTCTTCCGTTTTTGGTATGAAAGTTTGAATGAAATGATTCCATGCCCAAGGGTTGAGACACTAATCTGCAGGATTCTCAGTGCATTGCATACAATACACTATCCCCAATTGGAGCCAATGTTGTTACCTATCATATTTTTGTAGGGGGTTCTAAGAGGTTGCTCTCAATACCTCTGTCTTAAAAAATAATCAAATTGATGAGGTTGGAAATTTTAGGCCCTGGTGGCACATTAGGGGCTCTAATACCAAAGCTCGCATCTATAGAATACTTCATCTAGGTAGTGTAGTAGGGAAAGAAAATAAATTTTCAAAGGTATAACGTTTTTGTTAAATGTCAAGCATGTTCCACGATGGATCATCATCTATCTCTGCACAACCGACCCCCATAAACACTTCAGGGGGGTAACCTGTGTGGTAAATAAACTGGCGCTACCCCCCAAAAGTTGAATAATAAAATGGGCAGATTCACCAATCCAATGTCCTAGATTAATTCCGAGGGGTCACAATAGGATCCCACCCCCCATTCTTTCCCCCGTCGGAGGAAGGTGGGGACCACCTGCCACATCACGATCTCACCAGTGTTGTTTTTCAAGCGATCAATGAAGGTAAAGGTAAAAAAATAATTTCTTCCCAGCCCCACTTCTGTCCACCTGTCAACTTCCACCACCCAATCGTCTTCCACCACATTTTCCCCCACGACATCATATGACGTCAGACGACCATTGCCCCCTCCACTTATAAAAAACCCTTCCCGCTTCAGATTTTTTGAATTTGTTTTGTTTTCCTATGCAACTCCTCCCGTCATTCGACTACTCTGAAACATTGTTTTCAGCTATCACTCGGTCAATTAGGTAACTTATTGGTCTTCCCCACCCGCAAATTGTTTCGATATTTGTTAAAAATGAAGAAATCTGCCCCTAAGACCCCCAAAGCCTAGGAAATCAAACCCTCCTCCAATGTCGAATTGTTAATGTTTTGAGAATTCAATAGGAAAATGATTATGATTAATAATCTTTACTTGATAATTTCTCGTGGTTCCTTTTTACTTATTACCTTTTTCCTTATTATTATATGTGTGAAGCATCAAACAACTACCAAAACAAAAAGCACAATGACACAATATATAGGATGCAATCCGTGGCAAAACCTCTCCTCTTGAGAGGAAAACCCTTATATCTCTTCTCTTTCTTATAGATTCTTGAATCGATGAATTTCAAGACCTTTAGACTGAGGCCAATACCCTCCAAGACCAAGACCAACCCCTTTTATTGATGTGATAACTTTGATCTAGTCAAACCCAGTCAAATCTCTTCCATTAGCACCTTCTCAACCTCCTACTGTAAAATTTTCAGCCTCCTACTACAAAATTGAAATTTTGACCTCCAGAAATTGTTGCTGCCACACGTGGGAACTTTGATATTCTCTTAGATCGCTCCTTTGACCTTCAATTTCCTTTCCCTGACTTTTATAGCTTGAGAGAGACCCTTGGTAGCCTTCGATTGACCTCCTTGCCTCATTTTCACGAAGATCGACCTTGTATAAGGATGCCCTAGGTCAACGCAGAAACCCTAGTCTTCTCTAACACATGTGAGAGAGAAACATAGCCCAAAAAAAACTTCTTCATCATCCTTCTCCTTCCTTGCCTCTTCCTTCTTCTTCCTTTGCTATAATGATATATGAGTGAGTGTCTTCACGGAGGTCGTGTCCTCTTCTATATATAAGGTTCTTCAAGGGTGGACGTGGCTCTTCCTTTAGGCTAACTTTCTAGTTGCCATGCCAACCTGGTCTTAGAGGGTATTCCGATAATTTTAAAGACACAATATTTTTCTTTACAAGTTACAATGTGCCTAGTATGGTCTAGGTCTACAACTTATAACAATGACTCTTTTGACTTCTTGACCTAGGACAAACCCTATAAGCACTCAATAGGTGCTTGACCTATAAAATAAAATACCTTGAGCATGAAACCATGCTCCAAAAACAATAATAATAATTTTCTCTTATTTCATAATTTACAGGAATAAAAAATACATTTCATACTTATGAAGACCGAACCTATTTACACACTTTTCAACACCCCCTCTTAACTAGGGAGGTATTTATAAGAGGTACAAGGACGTTCCCAATCCAAAGAGATCTCATAAGAAGAGTCAGATTGGCAACCCATCTATCTAGCATCATATCAACAAGAATTATCACATAACAAGGCCTTAACTAACAACTCTATCTCTCCACAAGATCATAGCATAACGTTGGCGAGACAAATGATTTATAGACAATATCATCATTGTCTCTCAATGTACATACTCCACTTGAGTGTTCACCAAGTATGACATTCTTTGGAATATTCTTATCTTGGATCGCTAGTCCTCAAAGAATATCAGTCTATGACTAGTCTTGATCCATAAATTGTCATGGATATTCCACTGGATAGTTCGTCACAACGAATCTGATAATATTATATTAAAAAAATATGAGATTCTACAGTTACAATTTCTTTTTAATTTCTAGATCTATAGATTTTACTGTAATTAGTGTATGCATGCGAATATAAATTATTCATAAAAGTATAGAACAGATAAAAAAATATCACACACACATAAGACACAATATATGCTCTCTGGGAAACCCTTTTGGGAGAAAACCCATTTGGAAGGTGAGATCACTTCACTCTCTTTCTCTATCTGGAAATATGGCTACATATACAAAGAAGTAATGTTTGTGGCCCGTGGGATGCTACAGTGCACAGATCCTCTCTGTGTGCTCTACCTCCTATCTCTCCCGGCTATATTTGCTCAAATATGGAACAAAATTCTCTGGAAAGAATGGAATGCCCCTTCCTCATAGTGGCTTGGTTATAACACAACCCGATAACCTACTAATGGTTAAGTTTGACTACATCAAATCTTAAATACAATTACAAAATAGAATCTTCTAGAGTCCTTTACATCACAAAAACATGGCGAGCCCCTTTTCCATGAATAATGGGGGCTGACACAACATCCTCCCCAACTATAGGTGTGAAAACAAGAAGGTCAACTTTTGAGAGGCATAAATTTTGCATACGGACTCCGATTGATGTGATTCTTGTGTCGTTGGAAATATTTTTGTGTGTAGAATATAATGAAAAGGTGCGTGCATAATAGACAAATTTTTACCCCCAAAAACTGTCGTTTGATGCCTCAAAATGATCCCGGAAGGTTTCAGACCTCGTTTTGCCAAACTAGGTCCCGCCAATAAAAAAGGTCCTGTGACATTATTCCTCCACTTCTTCCACTCCAAATGCATTGAGATGGATGAAAAACAATATAATGATCCAATTCATATCACACTTCCCCATTTTGGGAGGCTTTTGGTCCCCAAAATATTTTACTAAATGAGGTGAGGAAATTTTTCCTCCACCTTCTCTTTGGTGTACCATTTAGCTTTGCTTGGAAGTTGTCCCTTCAACCAAATCTTCCAACTGTCTTGTTGCCCTTGTATTTTAGTTTTGGACCTCTTCTGCAAAACCGTATCTTATATCAACTCTACCTAAGCGTCTGGTGCCAAATCCTCCACATAAGGTAGGACCTATTCCTCTTCCTGGTCTAGCATGAAGGCTCATAGAGTTTCAAACACTCCACATTTACAACTAAGTAAATGAACATATATGGTGGTAAACTGAGTTGATAGGCATTATCACCCACCGTTTCCAGTATCTCAAAGGGAAAGTATCTAGGAGATTTTATTTTCTTACCAGGCCCCTGCAACCTCTCCTTGTTCAACTGTAGCCATACTCTGTCTCCCACCTTGAATGATTTCTCTGTTCTATGCTGATCATGTATGGCCTTATACTTCTCCTTTGACTTTTGTAGTGTTTCCTATACCTGTATGTGGATCTATATGATCTTCTCTATAATTTTTTCAGACCTCAAAGCATATCCTGTAAGGTCTTCCTTCACTCCTCCTTGTTGCCCATATGCAATATCCAAAGGTGAAGGTGGAAAATATCCAAAACAAGTTTCAAATGTGGACTTTCCTGTAGAATTATGGATTGCTCTATTATAAGAATGTTGTATATATACCAGATTTTCATCCCAGGTCTTTGGATGCTTCTGGTTGTAACCCCTCAGAAGTTGCACCAAAGTCCTGTTGACTACTTATGTCTGCCCATTCATCTATGGATGGAATGTTGTAGATCTCTTCAACTTCATGTCCATCTTCTCCCACAATGTAGTCTAGAATGCACTAAGAAATATTGTCTCCCTATCTGAAATGGTGCTCCTTGGTATCCCAAAGTGTACCCAGATCTGTCCAAAGAAAAAGTTTGTTGCTTCTTATTCGGTGATGGTCTTTTTATGGGGCATCATAACACACATGTTGTTGAACCTGTCAACTACCACGAACAAGTAGTAATGTCCCTTCCTGGTTGTTGGTAAACCTCCCACAAAGTCCATGGAAATGCTTTCCAAAGGATGAGTAGATACAGGTAAGGGATGATACAGACCCCGTTTCCTGTTGCTAGGCTTGCCAGTACAACAAAGCATACATCCTCTTATGAACCTAGCTACTTGTTCTTCCATATTGGACCAATACACATACCTATGAAAGTTAGCCACAATTTTCCCTACACCAAAGCGCCCTGCAACCTTGGAGGTGTGAGCCTCTCTTATCAGCTGTAAGCGCTCACCTTTTGTGTCATGCGGAAAGAGTTATGTTTGCGGACAAACCTAACCTCCCTAGGAGTCTAAGACTCTCTAGTGACAAACAAACCAAACAAGAGCAATCCTTCTCTAAACACATATTATTCTATGAGAACTCAAGTGTTTTCGATCTTACCTTAGGTCCAACGCTTGAGTAGCAGTCCAGCCTTGCTGATCCAGATGAGCTCCTCCTTCACTTTAAGACCTGCATACACTAACAAAGCAAACAATTACATAACACCTGAATATTCATCATAAAACAAAGCATATTCATCACATAGACTAAGGAGTACATGAAATAATTCATTAGCAACAAATTATTGAGAAGAATGGACTTATTTGTATTAAGGAAACAAAAAAGGAACCATTACAACCTGAGCCTTGGTGTTGTGCAAGCTCCTCCCAGGGTCCAACAAGAGATTTCCTCTACTTTGACAAGCTCACCCAGCTCCAATATGGCAACAAGAAAGGATGGTAATCTCTCCTCACAAGTTAACAATGGAAGTCCTAATTCCAGCAGCATCTACCCTTTAGAATGTTCAACTTTCAACCTCCCCTTCCTCTGGCCCAAGGCCTGTATTTATAGTGTTCTAGAGGAAGTTATTCAGTTCCAACATCAATGGGATACTCCCTCTTTTGGATGGGGTAGCTCCTCTCTTGATGGGATAAGTTCCTCTATCATAGGGATGCATGAACCATCTGGAGGCGCTCAATACACGTCAAACACTCCTCTAGAAGGCTCTAGAAGTGACCACAAGTAACTTTTTAAAGATGAAACTCGCGCCTTTTGACCTTTACAGGGGTACGCACCCATCCTTTGGCTTACAGAGCGTACAAGTACGCAGGAACAGTGTGTTTGGGATGCGTACACGCAGGCAAGGTAGAGAGAACCTGCGTACCCAGAGATAAACATGTTTTTAAGTGACTTTCTCTCTTTTTGAAGTTTGACATGAAGAGCAGAGGTATGAGGCTTGACAAGGAGGATAATATGACTATTGATGGAGCCATATTAACTGCAGATAGTCATGGTGACAAATTTCAGTGTAACAGGAAGTCCTACGGTTTTGTTCTCACCACAACACCCCCCATAATATTAAAAATTATTATGGGGACCCTCCATGTAAATCTTGGTCAATCACTTCTTTAATATTTTAATTTTGTTAATTTTGTGAGATTTTCACTTTTCTTGGATTCTCATTTTCCTTCCTCCATTACATGAATTTTGTTTCCGTCTTTCCAATAGTTCAAGTTTCATCTCATTATGACCTATAGTTGGGAAAATGTCCTCTCAATCAATGTTTGATTGAATTTTATTGCCTCGACATAAAATTTGTAAATTTGTATTTTATTATATTTTTGCAAATTGTAAATAAAATTCATATCAATATGTAATATTTTTTATTAAATTTATATATAATTGAATTATTTAAGTTAGTTAAAATTAATTTATATAAATAAAATTTTAATTATTAATTAATTAATATTTTTTTTTTTTAAAAAGCCATGAAATTCAAGCTCATATTTATGTATATGTATATGTGTATGTATACATAGATATATATATATAATATTTTAATATAAAATATAATGTAAATAAAATAATTACGCCATAAGGCATTCCCTTTGAAATCAACTCCTCTCTAAACTTACGTGTACATTCATCATCCCTTGATTTAAGTGTTAGACAATTCAAATGATTTCAACGATCTGATTGATTCTAACGTTAGCTACAATTCTAATTCTCGTGACCTAGCTACACAGCACAACAGGTCAACTGCCCTTCTCACACATTACTCCTTGCTCGGCACTACGTCACAGGTCGACCGCCCTTGCTCACACTGCTTCTTGCTCGGCACTACTTCTAGGTGCTACCTCCCCTAGCTGGTCATACAAACCCTCATTCTCGTCCTCGACGACCACAAAATGTTTCTCTGCAACTTTTCAAGGCCTTTGTGGTTTCTCTTTCCAGGTGTTGCCTCACCTAGCATCACCCAAATCCTCATTCTCATCCTCTGCGACTACGAAATGTTTCTTTGCAACTTCTCCAGGGCTTTGTGGTTTCTCTTCACAATTTTATAAGATTTTGGACTGGAGATTATTCAAAATGGGGGTTTACGTTTGAGAATCCAGACACCCAAAGTTGATAAAGGTGCCAGTGGTGGCACAAGCTGAGCCTACACAACTGCATCTAAACATTGTGCAGGGCATGGAAACTACAGCAAGGGATAGAGGGAATTAGTCAAAACATGTTTTGCATGATTCATCCCACCGTCTTCACCACATAGGTGAACACACTGATGTGGTTTCCCTGTTTAATTTAGTGAAGCAGATGCCCCTTTATTTAAAATCTCTCACTCCACTTGTTTTGACGCCCTATTCTGGTCTATTGTTGATGGCTCTATAAAGCTGGAAAAATTAAAGCGAAGCAGGTTATTACTTTATTATGGTTATTACTTTATTATCTCTTGCATTACTAGTTAGTCAAGATGTGTGCATTTAATATTCGTTTTTTCAAACTCTTGAAGTTATATAATCATATCACTTACATTTTTTTTAATTACAGAAATCCTCACTGGCACTGTGGGACACGGAGGCATGTTACTTCTTTATTTAGTCAAATATTGGCATGTGCATTATTCGGGATTCAAAAGCGTTTAGGATTTTTACATATTGATGTTCTCAGGTATTGTGAAATTTCAACCAGGTTTCTATGACATGTTGTATAGTTATTGCGATTAACAGTTCTATGCAAAAAAATTCCTTGAAGTGGTTTAGTGTCGTTTCATGTGGTTTTTAGCTTCTCTTATTTCTTTCTTTTTTCCCTTAGGGATTTTGGATTTAAGTGCATCAGTGTTTCAGAAAGAATTATCAACTATTTTGAGTTAGAAAATCAAGAAGTTTTCTTTATGTCGAAATACAATTCAGTTTGTTGCTTGAAAGATCAAGCCTCAACGGACGTTTATGTAATGGAGCCTTGCTTTAATTTATTTTGTAGGCTATTCCAGGTGTGGTGTGCGTAAGATTAAGCACAAGGATAATCCTGCAAGCATAAGGTTAACTCTATGGATGCTGAGCAGCGTCTAAGTATAGATTTTGCTACGATCTATAAGTAGTTAACTCTTCAGCTCTATTTTGCGAAGTACAAGAATAATTCTTAGAACCAATACATTTCTAAATAGTTTTTTCTTTTAAATTTTCCAACTAATTAAATTATTTCTTTCAAATACTAATAAATCTCATTTTATTAACGCGAAATAATTAAATTATTTCTTTCAAATACTAAAAAATCTCATTTTATAAACGCAAAATAATCAACTTCTTAATAAGTTACGTATCCTAGCCCCTGATGCAAAGGATCATTATTTGTCATACTGCCATAGCTGATTATCCTTCCCAATTTCCCTGTAATACCCCTTAATTCAACTTCCTTTCCTTCCGCACAACATTTCATGAAAGGTTTTTGAAAATTAAAAGCTATTGTACCCAAGGATTGTAGCCATTAGACTCTTAGTACAACATCAACACCACCCATTGGAATGGAAAGAATTGGTCTATTCAATAGATCACTTTTAGGGATATTTTATTGCTCTTTAAAAAATATAAACATCTCCAAGTTTTCATCGTTAAGCTCATTAAAACTTTGCGATGATGGTCAGAGCACTTTTTGTGATATATTATTGCTCTTTAAAAAAAATAAAAATCTCTGAGTTTTCATCATTGCACTCGTTAAAAACATGCAACGATGCTCTAAGCAACTCTTTTTTGATCTTTTTCCAGCTCATAAACTGAAAAAGACCAAAGGAGCATTCTTTTTAGGTTCTTTTTTCTCGCTCTTTAAATTGAAAAAATCCCAAGCTATGTCTTGCTGCTCGTTAAAATTGCTAAAGATAACCCGACCTATGTCTTTCTTCTCGTTAAATTTGCTAAATATGA
The DNA here is from genome assembly GCA_000404065.3 of Pinus taeda. Taxonomy (NCBI): domain Eukaryota; kingdom Viridiplantae; phylum Streptophyta; class Pinopsida; order Pinales; family Pinaceae; genus Pinus; species Pinus taeda. The sequence goes on along the minus strand of APFE031256053.1, from coordinate 11,250 downwards.
CTTGATCATTCTTTTAGGTACTTTTCTCACTCGTTAAACTGAAAAACCCCGAGTTTTTGTTACTGGGCTCCTTAAAAATTCACGACAAAACACAAGTTTTGGTCCGTCGCCTCGTGCTCGTAACAAAATGAGGTCGACATCTATTGGAAAAAGGTTTGTCTTTATCTAGGTTCAATAGATTAAAAGACAGAAAAGTAATTGATCCGGGTATACTATTAACCTTTTGTCACACGCAACTAACAACTATAACAAAGGGATCACCATGGAGTCACTCTTTATGATCTTTTCAGACTCTCTAAATATTAAAAAAACACAAAGTTGTCTAGTCTAGACTCTTTAAATTACACAGACAAGATATAGAGTCGTTCTTTTTACGATACTTTTCATACTCTTAAAACATGAAAAAATCGACGATTTTGTCTCTCTGGACTCATTAAACAAATCAGATACGGCAAAGAGTCGTTCTTTTTGTGATCCGTTTCAGACTCTTTAAACATGAAAAGATCGATGAGTTTACCCATCTGGACTCATTAAAAAATCCGACGGGAAAGTGGACAATACAACTGGATCCTGTATTTGAAAGCGTGGTTTGGCTGCAGTCGTTCCTTTGAACATGGCATTCCCTCAAATAAACCTTCATTTTGATAACCTCTCAATATGAACCCTACCAACTTATGATTTTTAGTCTATATACCCTGATCTAATTGCATCTCTGTATCTTAACACTCTGTAGTGTTCATGAGTCTAGTGCTATCTAGTTAAAACCATTGTCGTGCCTTGTTCAAAGGTCCCCATTTGTTTCCTCTATCAACCGATCATACATATCCTTTCATCATTCCCTCTGTTGTTTAGACCCAAATGCTCAAAATATTCATCAAAAAACAAAATCACTCTTCTCCGGTTTCATGTCGACTAATGTATGACACGTCATTGCCTACCTTTCGACAAGTTTCTTCCTATCGACTTCAACACTCTATCAAGGAAGATAACCTAGAAACACATTCAGTGCCTTGGTACTTGCAGACATTAGTGGCAAGTTACCTTGTGTTTGATCATGGGTTTTCATTATTGGCTCCTGTTTAAATGATTCTACGAGTGTTCGATGACAAAGAAATTTTTCACACTCACTAGTTTGCACTGTGCATCTTGGAGACCATCACCATTATTGGTGGCCTTCGTCGCATTTGTTAATGGTCTCCATTATTGACTGGTAATCAGATGATTTCGTGCATGTTCGACGTTAACACATCTTCTCACATGTACCAATCTATGTTGTTCAGTGAAGTGGAAATCAAGACCTTGGGTAGAGGCTTGCATCATTCAGCCTTGTTTCCTCTCCCAAGCTACAGATATTGTTCTTTGGAGACAACTATTTTAGGATCATCTATTATGAAACTGGATCTGCTCTGTGCTTATCGGTGGCTATCATTGTTATATCTCAGAAGAGAAAATTACTCTGACATAGCTATTGAGCATGGGAATGCCCGACTAAGGACATGATTTTAGCAGTTTATATATATGTATGTGTTGTACCAGGTTTTCCTTGCTTCGTGAAACCTCTCTTTCTCTACAAAATTTTAACAGAAAGTTACAGTTTTAGTAAATTATTTTGGCCATTGTCTTTGCCTCTGATCTCATACTTTAGGGAGCATTTGTTATAGGACAAAATGACCTCCTCATCAACTTAGAGGTGAAAGACAGGATGACTGAAGAAAACACCAAAATTGCAGGCCTTGATTCCACACTAACGCTCTCTACGTAGTGCAAACCTGCTTTATAAAGCTTATTACCAAGCATAGAGGAGAATTAGTCACCTTGCTAACTCAAGTTGTTAGACGAGGGGGAGTGTTAGTGAGCCTAAGGGAAGTTCAGAGGATCAAGCCAATGAATCTGCTCACAAATATCTAGATATTTATCCCTAAATTTGCTCAAGAAAAGTAAGGAAACTCCAAAAATCGATATATTTGGAGAATTTCCAATCTGAGAATGAAGCCAAATGGGAAAAAGCTTGAAAACAGGGTAGGTTCACGGCTTTTTCCCTAATGAACTCTAGGAGGAGCTTGGTAGCCCTAATTCAATTGCTACATAAGCAACGAGAGGGACATTGTGAAAGGGGTCAAAGCATTTGGAAGGATAGCCCATTAAGCTGTTGTGAAGTTGTCATACACTTGAAGAAGTGAGTTGAAAGAGGGAGAGAGAGAGAGGAAGAAGGGGCAAGGGAAGGCTGATACAATGGATGGTTGTAATCACTCTTCCACTATAAATATAGAACTGCAGTTGTGTTCCCTACTCCACAGTGTCGGTAATGTTGTTCATTGATTTGTTCAGTCTGATGCTTGTCGAGATGAGTAGTTAAGTTATACACTAATATATGTTTAGTTTTCATTCTTACATTAGTTTTGAAGAGCATATGTTGTGATTGGTTTACTTTGTCCTTTGTGCAGGAATTGTCTTGGAGCCGGCCTTGAAGGAGTTATTCTTGCCGCATAGAGATCTCCAAACAAATCTAGAAGGAACTGAAGGTGATCCTCTTTCCATACCTTGTCAATTTATGTTTGATAGATGAACATGTGCATAACTTGGCAGCTCTTGCAGATAATCTTACAGTCTGTTGAAGGTCCCAGGAAGGCCTTTGAGTGTAGTTTTCATCTTTGATACACTGTGCATTTTACCCCTTAGCACCTTCATCTCTGCTAGGTGAATGAATAGGCTCATGAAATGGTGATGATGGAGGTGATGGTGTGGCTGACTCATCAAATGAAGATGAATGATGTATGGGCTGAGATGGAGGAATGGAGGAGGATGGATGAGATGAATAAGGGATGCTCTGAATATTTTGAGTACATGCATGAGTGAATATGGGATTGGCTATAAAGGTACTCCATGTAATATTGAGTTCCTTTAGATGGAAAAGGATTATGATATTAATGAGGGAATGATGAAATAGGCTCTTCATTTGATCTTTGTACTCCCTCTTTTGGGCAATGTAGGCCCTCTTTTCAACACTCCAGAAAAGATAGTATGGTATATTGAGCATTTTTACCCTAGTGAAATGCATTATGATCTAGTTATGATAAGAATAGACCCTAGAGAATCTACCTTCACATGAAAAATATTTCATTATAATCTTCATCAATGGGGCATATCTGCCAAGGAGGTGTGAAAAAGGAAAATAGCCCCTTCTTTCATTTCTATACCTTGGTTTCATGTAAGGCTCATAATAATGCCTCTCCAAATCACCATGTTTGAACCATTTTTCCCCAACATCTGGAATCCTAGTGGCAGCTGATAGATGGAAGTAGACAAAGTGAAAGTTATACCTGCTAGAGTGACTTGGTTGTCTTGAAGTTTAGTAATGAAGAGCCTAGTCAACTCAAGATGATGTTGGACTGCTTGCACTTGTTCACCAAATTCATAACAACCTAGCCATTTGAAGGATGTCACAGTCATAGGGGATGCTAGGAGTTCTCTGAGATTTGTGGACTCAAACCTATGTATCTATCCTCCTTTATGTGGCCTCCTTCATTCCCTATCTTCTTCTCTATCGATTTCCTCTTCCTCACTATGTGGTCTATATTCCTCCTTTGCCATGTTGTTTTAGCACCAAAACCTAGGGAGGTGTAAGTTAGGGGAATGTAGCCTTTAGGGAATGGTAAATGGCGAAGGGTAAATAGGAAGATGATGGTTGTAGGGGTATATGTATTTGAAGAGGGATAGGGTATTGGTATGGTAGTTTGGGGATGGGAAAAATTGTTTGCAATCGAGGGGTTCAAGAGCATAAGTAGTGTGGTATCACCTAGGACTTCGGGTTTTGAGGATAAAGGTTTAGGGAGTATATGGCATATAAATATTTGGGGAAAGGGAAGGAGGGTGAAGGGAAATGTATAAAGGGGAATGAGAATGCAAGGGTAGTGTTGGGGGGAAATCTAGGGTTTAGATATAGGATTAAACACCATATATTTAATAAACCTATTAAGTACTTAGGAATTAACTTGAGGAGGAGGAAGTCACATGCTTTAGTTTCTACTTACTTGATTTGAGGTTGAAAGTTCTTTGGAGGAGCTGAAGAGGTGACTACAACATTGTTGGACAAACACACAACGCCAATACAGAGTGCGCAATGCCCCAGCTAAAGACAACGCACCTTAAGGGAATGAGTAGTGCCTTAAGGAAATGCGCAGTGCTAGGTAAACACATAGCGCAAGAAGAGAACGCACAACGCCAGAAGGAAACGCGCAGTGCCTCCCTGTTTCTGTTGAATTCGCCCAGAACTGTGAAAAAACTCTCTTGGGTTTTTCTTAATGAGTTCTAGGAGGCAAATGGAGGTGAGTTTGAAGGCAAGAATTACTTTATAGGTGAGTGAGTTTGATATTTTTGTTTTCAAACCCACATTCTAATGTTTCATTTGACCCCTTTTTGACATCTTTGCTAATTTTCTTTCTGACTTTTACTTTGCAGGTGGATGATGTTGAAGCTTTGGCAATCTTCACTTTTGACTTTTGTTTGGATGATATTTGGCAATGGACTTTGAGTAAATAGATAAGAATAGTAACTTATTACATATGATAAATATAAAATTACATAAATAAATAAAAACTATTACATCTCTCTTTTGAAATAAAAATTACAAACTGGAATGAATTTCTTACATAAAATCCAAATTGGAATTTTAGCAACCATGGTTACATGCTTGTAAACCCTTATCTAATTGAAAAAGCGATTTTATTTGCTTCTCTCTCATACTTTGTTGGGCTTATGTAGTGAAATGGTGTTTTATTGGACCTTGGAAAATAAAACCTACTGACCTAATGGGACCTTGAATGACTGGACTTCAAGTGGACTTGACTGACACATGAAAGTGGGCCAACAATTTTTTCTTTTTGAGTGGGTATGGGGTTTCAACTTGGGCTACCATTAGTGAGTAAATTTTTACATGATGACCTAGGTGGAATGATAAAAAATTCAACATGGGACACTAATATGATATAAAAGAGGAGTTTTGATCATTGATGGCCGTATCCAAATACTAACTCTAACATTCTCGACATAGAGGAAGGACATAAAATGTTATTTTATCAAGAATATTAGAGGGCCATGCCCAAACATTGTAGGAATGTCGCACAGAAACCCTAAGACTAGAGGGAGATATTCTAGTGATTAAGTGGTAATATTTCAAAACTCTTATGAACTCACATTTTTACCCTATTAGGTATCTACAGGACTAGTGGATTATGTGGAATTACTTCAATAAAAGATGAGGGTTGATTGTATAAGAGTACATTAAATTTAGGAACATGAAAATAATTTTGGGTATCTCTCCAAAGAACCCAGACATGCTCCTCAAGTACATGAGGGGTTTAAATAGTCGTCTGCAAAAGTAAGAGATGTTCAACCCATAACAAATATGATGCTTCTGTATAGGAACAATCCCTAGAGAACATGCCTGAAATGAAAGGGAGATAAAGTGGGTAAAAGTAGAAGTATCACCATTAAGCTTTCTAGGAGGAGAAGAAGAAGTAGAAAGGGGGGAAGAGAAAAAGACAATATCCATAGCACATCAGCGCAAAGATTCACACAACCACTAAAACCATTGTAACATTGAAGGCCATTTAGAGGAGAAGTGTTGGAAGTTGCATCTAGAACTCAACTCAAAGAACAAAAACAATGATGCTAAGAAGAAAAATCTCATGGGCGTAGATTCATGTAATTAGGTGGAAAGAAGCTCATATGTGGATGAGAAGATTGTATATGCATTAATGCAAAAGGGGATGAATCTAAAGGGGATGAATATAAGTAACCTTCAAAAATAAGATGAGAAGGAAATGAACATACTCTTCCATATAAAGACACAAGTCAAGAAGACTAGAATTAATGCTCTATTCGACTCCTGATCATAAGACAATCTCATAGCAATAAATCTAGTTGTGAAATTGGGACTGCAGACTCATGACCATCCTTGCTCATAACCATTAAGATGCATCAATATGGAGGAAAGGATAAAGGTAAAAAGACATACACAAAATACAATTTAGTATTATTTCTAATTTTATTGATGAAGTAGAATTAGATGTACTTCCACTTGTTGTATGTAGAGTTATGTTTCGAGGTCCCTATATGTACATGTGAGATGCAATGTTTCTGCGAAGAGCCATCCAGTATCACCTCATCAAGGATGGAAAATCCTTCAACATCGATGCACATAAGGGAAACTCCAAAATTTTGTTTGTAAGTACCAACTAAGCTAAGAAACTAATCAATTCTAGAAAGAAGTATGCTTTACTATTTTTAACAGAAAAATAGTTTGTAGAAGAGTTAGTGAAAGAAAATTCATCCCTCGAAGGGTCTATCAAGGGGAAAAAATAACAGCTCGAAGAGTTGCTACATGCATACGAAGGTGTGATCTAGAAGCCTAAGGGGCTACCACCCAAGAGCAAAGTACATTATGAGATCCAATTCTTTCCAGATTCTCTATGACCAAACGTTAGGTTGTACAAGTAATCATTTATAAATACAAATGAAGTAAAGAAGGAGTTGTAATAGTTATCAGAATATGGCGTTATTCTACCAAGTACCTCACATATGGGTCAACCATTACAATTGTGACTACGAAGGGTGTGACTTGGTGGATGTGCATTGGTTACAGGGTTTTAAACGAAATTATGCTCAATAATGGGTACCTCTTTCCTAGGATAGATTATCTGTTGTGCAACAATATAAATACTTCACCAAGATAGATTTAAAATCAGGGTATCATCAATTTTGAGTCAAATAAGAGGATACATAGAAGACCACCTTCAAAACTAGACAAGGTTTTCATGAGTGGTTAGTTATGATATTTGGCCTATGTGATCCACCCACTACATTCATGAAGTTAATGAATGATATATTGTGCACTTTTATAAGTTCATTTTTTATTTGGATGGTTTACTAGTATACATTTCTACCTAGGAGGAGCACATCTCACATTTGATGTAGGTGCTAGAGACTTTAAAGAAGCACTAATTGTTGGCATGTCTCAAGAAGTGTGATTTTTCACAATAGCCTTAAATTGGCATTTTTGGGATATGTGATAGGTTGAGGAGAGTTGAAGATAGATCCTTCCAATATGGATGTCATCAGGAAGTGGTCGGTAAGGTTTACTAAATGTTTATGAGGATAGGAGTTCTGTTGAGGCATCATAGTACTTTAAGAAATTCATAAACCCATTTTTAGTAGTATCAACACCACTTCACACCATACTTTCAAGTGACAATATTTTCCAATAGGGAAAGGGTCAACGAAGAGACTTTGAGGTGTTAAAGATGAAGATCAATCAAGAATTGGTTCTAGCATGACCAAACTTACAATATCCCTTCGAAGTGGAGACATACGCGTGTGGGCATGCTATGGGAGCAGAGTTTATGCTAAATAATTAAATTGAAAAAAAAATATGAAATTCATACAAATGTAAAATAAGATTAAAAAAGAACCCACCATACTAATACTAAAAATCTATAATAAAAGAATTAAACAAATAGATCCAACAACAAAATAAGATACATTATCTCACTCCTTATATGATTAAAGAGGTAAAGTGATAATTCTCCATCAAATTTGTTTTCAAAATATGTAAAACCTTATAATAAAAAAAATGAAAAACAAAACGAAAATAATATTAAAAAAAAAAACAGTGATAGCAAGAAAATTAAATACAGTAAAATGTACGTATACAATAAACCTATTTATACAGTGGCTTTAGTTTCTTGTAGATGTTACAAATGCCTAAATTAACAATACAAGAATTAAAAAGAACATATTTCCAATGTAAATTTACAAATTAAGTTTGACTTCATCTTGAACTTAGTTGCAAATCACATTAAATTTGGGCTGAGTTTAACTTAGAGATGAAATGGAATTTTTTACTAGAATTTGGGGATTCGGTTCATTGAAAATCCATGGAGCACTAGAATTCCACATATTAAATAACTTAAACTCAAACTTGTAAAAAATATTACAGAATTTCAATTTAAATTAATGAGATACAATACCTGAAAGAATATTTTTTGTTTATTAATTAAAAAATACATTCAATTTAATTTCATATTAAAAATAGATAAAATATAACTTGGAATGGAAAAACTTCTTATTTTCAATTAAAAAAATATAAAACTGACATAGTAACTCCACTAATATTGAAGCTAAATGAATACTTTCAATTACATGTTGAATGCGTTAAGATAGAAATAGAGAAATGTAAGTATTTCTACTATCACTGTTTCTCCTTGTTATATTAAATGCTGACCACCAAAGGCATAGGACCAGAAAAGGCCTGTGCGAAGATTGCCTAAAGTACTTATTAACGAATATCAAAGATTCCTCCTTAAATTCAAATTCAAATTTAAACCTAAACCTTCCAAATTTTCACCCTCATGGATAGATGACATGGGTGTGAAGGGAACTTCTCGAAAAACTTCTCAAGCTTTTTCGTTAAGACAAGAATTTCATGACAAGCATGTCAGGATTTTTGTTATAGACGTTGTGGTAACACTCCTCTAACGGTCGATCAAGCGGTCTTTTTGAGATAGTTGAGGGAGGGAATCTTTAAACGAATATATATATACATATATATATTTAAACGAATACCTCAAAGTTCTTTTGTTCACGTCCTCTTCTTCTATCATCTGTATTTGCAGCGATTTCTTTTGTCAATGTTTGCGTGGCTGTGCATCTGTATTTGCAGTGAATTATTTTGTCAATCTTTGTGTGATTTTGACTCTGTCTTGGCTCCTTTGTTTCTGTATGTCAATGCTTGTGTGGCTCTGTATCTGTATTTGCAGCGAATTTTTTTTGTCAATGTTTGTGTGGCTGTGACTTTGCGTTGGTTTCTCTGTTTCTGTATGTGAATGTTTATGTTGGCTCCTCTGTTTCTGTGTTGTGTGTCTGTACCCTGTAGTTTTTGTTGGAGAACACTGCGTATCATTGAAATTTGAACTGGATCAAGAAAAACAATAGAATGATTGAATAGCCTGATTGTTTTATCATTTGCAATTGTAAAGAATTTCATTGTATTTGAAGTGGCAGTGCTTCATGTTGTCCATGTCCTTGACTGTGGCTCTATGCCTGTCGTTCCTGTGCATCTTTCTGTTTTGTTTATGCCAGTTGTACCTATGGGTCTTTTTATTTTGTCAAGAGGACCAGTGAGAAGGGATGCATGGACGAGAGGAATGGAAGACGTTGTCGTTCGATGTCATGAATGGAGGTATTTACAGTGAAGAGGAAGGAATGGAACCAGAGAAACGTAACCGTGATATTTGTTGTAGCCATGACAGGTATGTTTTTTTTATTTATTTTATATTTATGTTTTGGATTTGGTTGCATAGATTAGAGTAGAATTTTCAATTGTTTTGTCTTTCCCATCAATGCCCATAACCCATCTGTCATTCCTGCAAACAAACCCTAGAAAGGACCAGTGTCTTACACAAACACACGATTATTTATGTGTGATACACTTTCACTATGTCCCACCCTATCAATCTGTCATTCCTGCAAACACACCCTAGAAAGGAGCAGTGTATTACACAAACACACGTTTATTAATGTGTGATACACTTTCACTATGTTGTCTTTCATTTTCTAAATGTCCACTAATGTGCAATTAATCCATCATTATTATGTTGTCTTTCATTTTCTAAATGCTCATAGATACTCTCGCAATTCCCAAACCTTGGTAAATAATTATAACAAGTGGTTCTGTATTTTGTATTTTGTATTTATTGTTGATCTCTTTGTTGATCTCTGAGCTTTACAATGCATGTATTAGTTACTTGAAAATGGCAATCTAGGTTTTAATTAGGTTGTCTCTCATTTTCTAAATGCTCATAAATACTCTCTAGCACCTCCCAAACCCTGGTAAATAATTATATTAAGTGACTCTGTATTTTGAATTTATTGTTATGGCTACAGCTCCAATATTTTTCATTGCAGCAACTTCAATATCTTTATTGAATCATTCATCGTGGATATATTACGTTATCTTCCCAGTCTGAATCTGAATCTGAAGATGTATATTGCATGTATCAGTTACTTGAAAATGGCAATCTAGCAATTGAATGAAAAATGATGGAATCAAAGCACGACATCAACCTGCTGTTAATTTTCAAATTCACAAGTTTTGCTCAATAGTGTGACCTTGATGCGACTGCTCTTGCTCTTGTCCATGGGCAAATAAATTCGATTTCAAACAGAAAATGCGTCAGTAAAGCTTTAGCAAATCATATGTCAGGGATCAAATTTAAAACAATATAAAAGCATTCTTGCCCTAAGATTACTGTCGTATTTACTTCATTTTCTCAGTGTTATGGATAAGCTTTAAAGTCCCATCATACATATCCAACATGATCAGCGTCTTTGGACTAAATTCTAACCCTAGTTAAATTTAAATTCTAATCTTGGGAAATGAGCAGCGTCTTTTGACTAACTTCTAACCCTAGTTAAATTAAATTGAAATTCTAATCTTGGGAAATGATGTTTCATTATTCCTCACCTGTATTTAAGTAAAGGTGTAACCTAATGAGGTGGAGGAGTTGCCTCGAAAGTCATGGAAATTCTGGTTATATTTAGAGGAAACACGATTCAAGTGTCGTTTCTAGGAGATTTAGATTTTTTGAATCTTTTCCCGAGAGTCCGACCACTTTTAGCCATCCAAGCAATTACTCCACCTCGTTAGACGACTCTTTTGAATAAAAATAGAATAGAACTGAGTATAAACTATTAATTTTAAACTTTCCATAGGTTACACCATATTCCTTTATCGGTAGTTGAATATATTTTGTATTTATTTGTCTTCCGGTCATATGAATCTAGTCCAAATTTGAGGAATTAACATTAATCAATGTTAATAGATGCTAATTTGAAAATGGGACCATAGTAAATAAATAAAAAGGCAGAAAAAAATAAAATCATAAATCGAAATTGAAGAAAGGAAAAAGCGTCTGAACCTTTATGTGTGTATTATTTTTTTATTGTTTGTTAGATGATAATGATTGTCTTTCTTAGATAATATGATCATTATTGATTTTTAATTGATAAGATGTTTTTGTTTGCTACATGATGTGGATTGTATTTGTTAAGTAATATTATAATGATAATAATGATTATGTTTTTGTTTTTTAAATGGCATGCTTTAGACTGTTAGATGATATGATGGTGATAATGAGAGAAAGAGAGATAATAAGGCTGAGGGGAAGAGAGGGGGGGTTTGGGAGGGAGAGG
>APFE031256046.1:31255-97505 GCA_000404065.3 Pinus taeda | reverse complement strand
TACAAAATGAAATCTACTCTACCTAACATTCTAATATGCTCCATGACGTCTACTTCACATCTCCTTCAATGTTGAGAACATCAAAGCTTTATTCAAATTCTTCAAAATTACAAAGTACAACAAATCTCTCCAAAGCATTTAAAAGCCATCAAAGAAGAACTGCAAACTCCAAGCTAAAGAACTAAAATCCAAGCCAAGTAACAAATGAAGGAAAGAGATCTCCTATTTATACAAAATGATGAGAAGCCATCTCATTAATGAGAGTCCATGAATCTCTCCCTCTACCTCTAGAGTCCTAATCAAAATAGGAACTGATAAGACACATGTCTTCTTAGAGTTACAATACAATTAGGAGATGTGACACATATCATCATGATCCCATGATTCTTTCCACTAAAATTCGAATTTGGCCTTAGAGTGCCACATAAGGGTCTTCTAGAAGCTTCCTTTCAACCTACATATGTCAACAATCTCAACCCATTTGTTAGGTATAAGCATATGCACATTATTTCCTAATTTTTAACCACAAATTCACTTAAAAGGATTAGAATTAATAAAGATTGGAAAAACATAAATGTGGCCCAATGATAATGAAAGTGGGATGAATGTGGTGACATAGTAGTGAAATGGAGGTGATATAATGGACATAATAGTGAAAGTGTAATGGAAATGAATGATATTTTCAAGACACAATAGATGTCTGCGTATACTTCTGCAATAGATAACAATTATCCGTAGTGTGTTTTCCTCCTATCTGACAGATCATGCACCATAATGCAGGTGCCACGCTTGGTCCTGCCCGTGCCTCAGGTCTTAACGACATTAGCCCTCCTCTTGCCAAGTAATTTGTAAACATTGGACATTAGTCCTTATCATGCCCCTGGCCTTTGCATTTTATGCACCATACCTCCTCGCGTGCCTCTGGCCGAGGTGTTCTGTCTTGTTTCAAACTCTACATCTCTAGACACAGATTTTGTAGTTGCACATGGATTTGTTGGACTCCTAGACCAGAGTATTGTATAGGGGTCTCATGCAATCTCATTGCCATCTCCAAAGCTTCGGCCTGGGTGGAAAGTTTTTGCTGTGACAGTGCCGTCCTTAAGTGCAGCGTTAGTGATGCTACAAACCGTGTGTGATGCTATCCATCCGTCAACATCATGTTGGCTTTGCGAATCATACCCTTCAGTCTTTAGTCCAAATCCTAGGGGGTCTCACCTGGGAGCATCACAATCTCCTTAAACCCGATGATTGATTATGTTTCCGACTTTAAACTACTAAATTCCCTATTCAGCGCGGTCTGGATTTCTGCGATTCTTGCGTTTGGATGGTGATTAGAATGCTTGATGTACCATGTTAATGCGTGATCATGCAATGTGCTTACCAGCGTAGCCTTTTTGATATCGTTATCCATGTCTCCTTGTGCTTCCCATACCACTCTTACCATGAACCATAATTGGTCCGGATCTCCATTCCCTACTCCTCTGAATACCAATAGTTTGATCGCACTAGCCATGCTGGACTGTGGTGGTGGCGGAGGTGAGGTGGGTGGAGATGGAGGTGAGGAGGGTGAGACGGTGGGGATGTAGGTGGAGGTGGTAATTGCATAATTCACTGCCTTATCAGACTAACCACGCTTCTTGGAGAAACTTTCGTGAGCTCTTCCTTGCTTTCCCACAAGGGGGAAATTAAGGGACTAGTTTCTAATTCTTCACTACTTTCGCTTCTGTAGATCTTCCCACTTCGCGTAGCCCCAAACATTAATTTATTTTCATAACCCGCTTTTCACACAATAACATCTTAATCCAAGTGTTCAATGATTTAATATACTTACCTCGCAGTCCCTAGAGGAAACGTTGCTCCGCCTCACTGTAGCTGACGGTCGTATCTACCGTGAACTCAGTGATAAATCCTCTTATAATTCAGTTCAGCCAATGGTCCACAACTCGTGCGATATTATCTCTTGATGCTTCTAGTCTACGCACTAATTCTGGAGTCCACACGATTGGTTTGTTGAGCCTACACCTTCTCTGACTATCTGCTAGCTTTGCGATCCACTCATACAGCTTAGACAGAAAGGATGCAAAGAAAATTTCGTGGATTTTCATATACAAGTAGCGCTCCAACCACTGTTCCTTAAATACTTGCAATTTTTTTTTTTCCTGCGATGCGAACTCATGAATCTTCTTGTCCAACCACCCTTCAATTTCTTTCTTTATTGGATTCCAGTGGCATGACATCAGACATCCCTTACGCAGATCCCGGTCCCAGCAACAAAACCATTTGTTGGCTTGTTTGGGCCTGACCTAGGTTCAGAGGTGATTTGTTGGCTTGAATGGGTCCTATTACTACTGGCCCTTTTGGCAATAGTCCGCAGAGCATGCACTGAGGTCTCACCCGAAGTAGTATGGGAGGGTGCTAGAACTAGCTTTCTACACCCTAAGGATGTCTGATGAGCTCTGGCAGTCCGCAGTTTGACCTTGCATGCACATCACTACGCACATCTATTAATCCCTCGTAACCTGTGATGCTACCTTCACGCAACCCTACTCGGGGCACGACCCGTATTATTACCCAAGTTCCTTACTATTAACCTGTTATTCTCTGATTACTTAACTTATCTGTGTAAGTCTAGTGATAATTAACAGTATATCCAACATTCATATAAGTGCTTGCGCCAAACAAAGCAGTATAAATGCATAGAAAATCATACAAAACCAGATACACAGTGTTTAGAATCAAACTTCTCTTTATTACTCTTCTTCTTGGGTTACAGACTCAACTTTGCCCTATGCACTCAGTTGTAGGGGTTTGCGCACTCAGCTACGGACTCTACTAGGCCTCTGCGCACTTAGCTACAAAGCCTCTTCTTACTACTATGACCCAATACACTTAGACTCTTACTCTATGTTCAAACCATTCGTACTCATCTCTTGTCTCTTGACTGTCTTTACAACTTAGACCCTCGCTCTATTTATACAATCCCATGGTCTATAGACCATGGGTAGGCCGACATGACATTACATTACATAACAAAACTTAGGGCAGACAACCCTATGAATCAACCTATACTTTACGCTCCGCGCCTGCAATTCGTGGAGTCTCAAATATGTTATTTATACCTGTAGGTTTCATATTTACTAAGTTTTTGAACAAATGTCTGTCATGGTTAGGCTTGGTTAGGTCAAGCCCTTTATCAAGTTTTGTGATATAGACTTTGCCTTGGTGTCATTTGATGTCTCGGAAAGTCTCATCAAGTTATACCCATTGGTTTGTTGACCAACCCTGAAAAAGTGGCTTAAATTTCACAGTCTCTGGCACAAAATTCGCTGAGAGAGATTGCAGTCTCTCCCTTGCAGGCACTGTGGGGGCGACTATAGGTTTACAGTAGCATGCATGCCTTGTCATGGGAGGGACTTTGGGTTTAATTGATTGAAATGCTAGGTTAACTCAGTGATTGGGCACCTGGAGTGGTGGATTAGCTCCTAGGGGTCCTGAAGCACCCGAGGGAGGTATGTAAGGTCTTATTTTGTCGACTCCATTTCCTTAAGGTTACCTAGGAGGTTGAGTCTTATCATAGTGGCCTCTTGTCACATGTTTACCCCAGTTGGTTGGTTGCTTGGGTAGATGTGGGAGGAGGGTGTTACAGAGTGGTATCAGAGCGTGGTTGCGCTCTCCTTGGGATGTGTGTTGATTATGCTTTCATGTTGGTTTTATATGTTTTCCTTATGCAAGTATCCCATGTGCTTGTTGCATTTGCATGGTGTTGATCATGGTTGTAGTGATGTCGCCATGCGAAGGTTGAAGGTGCTGTCATGGAGTATGTCTTCAGATGTGTATGGTTTATTATGAATTGTTATGCACTTCAGTGTTCACACGTTATAAAATGCACGTTAGGTGGTTGTTGTTGTCATGTATGAGGTCATGGTTTGTGTAGTTGATATGGTCATGCATTGATGACTGTACTCTAGCTAGAATGGTGTGTAAATGGTTTTGTACTCGTGTTATATGTATATATGAAATTGTTATGCATGTATGGTCTTGGTTATAGTTATGCATGAATAGTAGGTCAAATATGCCTTGTGAATTCACTGTATGCAATTTAGGTCATCATGGTGCTATTGGTATGTTATGATACTAATATGTTGAATGAGGTAAAGTAGGAGATGCAGATCATCAAAGTGAAGTTGCAGCATTGGACCTCGAGGCAAGAGCATGTCATCATACATGTTTCTATGTTGGGCATGCCGTTATGTAGGTTAAATATTTTTATATGCATTAGGGTTATATACATTAGGTTATGTACATGTCTTTTGATGTTATGGTTATGTACCTAATAGATGATAGTTGATTATCATAGTCATATGAACTTGAGTCAGATAGTTAAGAATGATAGTAACATGTGGTTGTAAGCATTGCTATTGTTGGTTAGGTTATATAACTTGATGAATATGTTATATGATATGTTGTTGATGGGTATGTTATAGGTTAACTTGTTGTTTCTATATGACAATTAGCTTGACGATTAGGTTTTATGTTGTTTATGGGCATCATATATAACTTATTGTTGTTATGTGATATTAATTTCATGATTAGGGTTATTTCATTGAGATCTTGATGTTGTAATTTGGATTGGTTATATGTGTGATGGTTATGTTCATTGAATTGAAGATATTGATGTTATATGTAGTCTGTTAAAGTAGTTTAATATATGCATATGGTTATGGTTGAGATATTCAGGTATGAGCCGACATATTTGTGATATGGTGTCATACTAATCTAGATTGATCATACGTATGTGATTGTTGTGCATGAATTACAAATGCTTGTGAGGTTATTATGTGAATAGGTTAATTAGTTATTGTTATGGATATCTCTAGAGTCTAAGAATTGCTTTATCTTTACCTCCTTTTTATCCATATTTACCTCCTTTTTCCTGCCGCTATCATCCAAATAAATGCAGTACACATAAGGTTTTTCTAAGTTAAACATTCAAATGTCCTTTTTCATATTTTGTCAATATTCCTTATTGTTCTATTAAAGTTTACATGCAGCTACAAAGTTGACCTAATTTTGCAACTAATCCACAAATTTACAGCTACTTCCATTGTTGATAGGGTTTAAGTGCACCAGCTCAGCAAAGGAGTATATGGGTAGATAGAGAATGATCCTCTCATGGATTTCTTCCTATTTAATTGAGCTAATTCACCAGGAGATCCACACTACAACATGATCAACCATGGCAGTCAACATCAGGACAACGCACTGGAATAGAGTTCAAATTTTAAGAGATTTCGTCGATTTTCTTTTTCAATGGGAAATCGACAAATAAGCGATGCGATTTAGTTTTCATAGGGACTTTAGTGAAGTCCCGTAGGCTTAAATTTCTCATATTGTTAATAAGAATTCTAGCAGTTCTGTGCAATGGGTGCGCCATCGTATGTAATTTGAGCAAACCGTACAACTCTTTTTCGCTTAATGCAAAGTTCTTGTTTCATATATTTTATGTGTTGTTGATTTAAGGTGACTAATTGCCTTGTGGAGGGCCCTTGCGCGAAGATTAGGTATTTGATTCACAACAATTAGATTTTCTTTTGTTTCATAGATTTAATTCATGGATGTCCTATTTTCATGTTTTTAAGATGTAGTTCAATGAAGTTCGTGACTAGGTTCACTTGATTTATTTCGGTATTGTTAATTTCGTTTGCTTAATATCTAGCATAAACTCAGTCATTTCGTTTGCTTAATACCTAGTATAAACTCAATAATTTTGTTTAATTCATAACTTACTGATTTCTTTGCTTAGTAATCTCGTTTCTGTTTTTCTTTTTGCATTGAAATAAAGCTACAGTAGATAAGAGTGGCAGTCTTTCTCAACTTATGAATTCAAGCACATTTCATTTCCAAGTTGATAAATTATGATTTTCTTTATGTATTTCATGCTTTCATAATTAGCTTTGTTTAACTGCAATATAAACATCCAAAAACAATTGATAAGTTGAAAAGAAGATTAATATAACATATTCATTGAAAGGAGTTAAAATCGTTATCCAATCATTCTAAAAACTCAATTCAATCAGAACTAATTCTACAGATAACATTTAGGTTAATCAATTAACAATAAAATATTAGAAATAACCTCCTAGTATAGATAATAACATCATTTCAACATTATTTCTAGAGTTTGACATTAACTTAGATAATGATAACATAATCACCTTAACGACATAAAATACTTCTAGCACATACAATGCACTTGCACTTCATCAGTTTACCTGCCTTGGTCAATAATTTATGCTTACAATTTAAGAACATTAAATTGACTAAATATTTTCACGTTGTTGCCAGGGAAGTGAAAATAGAAGTTAAAAAAGAAATCAAATAAAAACATGATATTCTTAGGGAAAGAGACTTTGGAGGTAGATTTGTAGGTCGAGAAGAAACTTAATTCCCACAAATCTTCTCACTCCACGAGGAATTCGAAGTTCCACACCACCCACTAAAACTCAAATTCCATCCATAGGCCTACAAAGACTTCCTGAAGTCTTAAGATCTGAAATCCAATCTAGAACTTCACCTACTTCATCTACTAAGGCTATAATTGAAGAAAATTGTACATCCCCAACTACAGGAGTAGTTTTCTATCTTCCACTGGTGAACAAATTCTAGGAGATGAATTAGAAATTCCCAGTGAAGAAGAGGAACAAGAAACTCATCTTGATTATCCATTTGTAGAGGAACCAGACACTGAAGAATCCATCATGGTTGAAGAAGGAGATGGAGAAGTACACAATGTCAATGGTGAACAACCTAGGATTAGAGGAGGAGATAGAGGTAGAGGAGATCAAGCTCCTTTTGGATTTCCCATCTTTGATGATGATACAACCCTCACAATGAAAAATATTCCACTTTCTATTCTTCCTAATTTCCATGGAAAAATAAGTGAAGACCTAGAGACATTTCTCTTTGAATTTGAAGTATTATGCAGATCATATGGTTATCTACATGATGCTCAAAAATTAAAATTGTTCCCCTGATACCTTAAAGGATTCAACATTGAAATGGTTCACGAGTCTAGGAATGAATACTATAAGGACATGGGCACATATGAAAGAAGCATTCTTAGAGAAATATAGGGGCTACTGAATGCCGGACAACATTAGAGACAAAGTCTTCAAAATGACACATAAAGAAAATGAGAATCTTGAAGACTTAGTTGAGAGATTTGTTTATAATCTTAAAAGGGAAAAAATGGATAGTCTAGATGAGGAAACTTTGAAAGCCTTCCTACTCAAATCTATCAGAGATGAGTGGATTGATCTCCTTAACTTGAAAGGAAAAGGAGATATTTATCAATTACCATTTGCAGATATTTGTGATCTATGTGTACATATCTCAAGAGGTAAAGCACGAGTTGGGAAAAGTCCTAGGGATCCTCTCTTATCAAGAATCAATAAATCTGCAGTTGGGACAATCAGTAGGGTAGAATTAGGAAGTTTTCTTGATACTTTTAAGATAAAATTTTTAGGGAGTATGAGTGAACAAATTAACACCCTTAAAATACAAAACAAGCAAAAGTCTGAAAATGCTGCATTATCCATCTTTTGTCCCAGGTGTAGAAAGAAGCATGCTCTAAGAGAATGTCCTTTAGACTTAAAAACCATAGAAACTTGTGCCATATGTGCAGATAACCATGATACTAATTAATGTCCTTCTCTACCAAGCCTTAAGGCTATATTTAGTGATGAAGGAATACCAGAACAAGTAGACCCTCTTTATTTTATTGCCAAAAGACCATGGAAGAACTCTCAAGCAAATCAACCAAAAGGCTTTAGATCACAACAATTTTCCCATTCTTCACAAAATAATTGGAATCCATCTTAGCAGCCTTAGGATCAACCACAATCACAATTTTGGAATCAGGGATGGAAAAATCCTGATGGGGCTCTCAATATCAACAATACTCACCATCCTATCCTAATTTCCCACCACAATTCTTACCTCAATCTAATCAAATTCCTCAAGATAATCAATTACCTCAAGTTCAAATCCAAAATAAAAATCCACATTTCTTCCTACCATTTGCACAAAAACCAAATCAATTACATGCTCAACCACTTTCGAATCCAAATAATAAAATGTCACAACCTATTTATAATATGGAAGGGAAAAATCCTCAAACCTATGCAATAACTCCACTAGATCTAAATAATGTTCAATTAAGATATAGTATATTACAAAGAAAACCCCCTGTTGTCATTTAGGAAGCAAGGACAAATATTCAAAAAGATAAAAATCAATCTGAAGAAGGAGAAATCTCTCTTCCTCAGAAAGAAAATAATCAAACAGAAAACGTTCCTATAAATTCTGATGATACTCCTATTATAGAACAACCCTTAGTATCCATTAAACCACCTTTTCCTGAATGGTTGAAAATTGATGAAGGAGTAGAAAAACAAATCACATTGCTTGATTATAATATGTTGGATGAATTAAGAAATGTTTTTATAAATATTCATTTATTGCAAGATATAAAAGAAATACCAATTTTTGCAAAAACAATCAAGGAATTGAGTACTCAAAGATCAAGAAGAAAAAAAAAAGACATAAAAATAATTCAATTAGTTGGGAAAACTACAGACATCATGATGGGGAAAGCAACAATACAAAAATATCTAGATCCAAAGAGTCCCATTGTGAAAATTCACATCAACGAAATTGAAATACCAAACACACTGATTGATCTAGGAGCAACCATAAACATAATGAGTAAACAAATCATGGATTCACTAAGGTTTCCTAACCTTCAATACAAACCAACACTGTTGAAATTAGCAGACAGGTCTATAATTAAACCTGATGGTGTGTTATAAGATGTTTGTGTATCCTTAGATTCTTGGGAATATCCTGTCGACTTCATGGTTTTAACACCCAAGAATAATTTAGGAGGACATCCATTAATCCTAGGAATACCTTGGTTAGCTACGACTGATTCTTTCATTGGTTGTAGATCAGGTGACATGTTTATCTTAGATGGAATTCTATAAAGAAAGTTAGCAAAAACAACAATAGAAATAGAGAGTGAGGAATGGATAGATGATGATGATGATATACAACCTGTTTTCACTACTGAACAAGTAAGTGAGGAGGACCAAATTTTAAATCTAATGGAAAATAATGAACCCTCCTCACATTATGACCATAATTGAATTGAATATCTATCATTTAGACAAGTGTCTTTACACTCTACAAAAAATTTTGGAAATTATTCACTAGAAAATTTTCCAAGCAAAACTTTGAATATTAATGAAAACCTGGAAGAACTACAGAAAAACCAACTAGTAGAAATTTTACAAAAACACTCTTCTGCTTATGCATGGGAATACACTCATATGAGAGAAATTAATCCTAAAACTTGCATGCATCATATCTACATTGAACAGAGTGCAAGACCAGTTAGACAACCACAAAGAAGAATGAATCCAAATATGAAAGAAATTGTTTTTTTTCTAAGTAATACAATTCTATTGAAAAAAAAAATTAAAAATACAGCGAGGCTCCGGCCTTTGCGGTGCTGAACAGAGTTATGTCAAAATTTAATCAAGAAGACAAAGCTCAACTGCCCACTGAGGGGAAACCAGTTCGAGTGAACCCATTATAAATGCCCACACAGGGGTCTTAATTCTTAACCTAAAAAGGACCACACAGGGGTCTTAAATCAAAACCAATCAAAACAAGCCACTTGGTTTGAAAAAACAGTAGTGAAAAACCCCATGAAACATACCCATGAAACAACAAGAGAGTGGTGAATCGAAACCTGACAACTTGGCCAACATTCTATTTGGACCCCCTAGGTCTCGTCTGGTGGAGGCTCCTCGACAATGCAACACGTCTACTCATGCCAGTCATCATCCTCTACTGACATGCCATGTAGGATGCCACCGACTACTTGCGAGCCGACCGAACTGCCCTCGATTGCATGGTTGCCTGATGTGTCGCATGGGATGCCACCAACTGCTTTTGTGCCACCCGAACTGCCTTCGATTTCATGCTTGCCTCCAACCATATCCTTGCCATGCAGAATGGTATCATGACCAGCCTTGCTCGTCTTCTTTACCGTCTGCTGCTTACTGTTGTTTCCTTTCTTTGGTTCACGACCATCCTTTTTCATCTTATCTGCCTTCTGCTGCTTGCTATTGTTCCCTTTCTTTGGTCCAGGTTCGTGGGTCTAAGCATCCTCCTCATCCTGCAGACTGATTTCCTCACTGAAGGTCACTATGACAATGGAAATGATATCGGGATGATGCAATGTACTGTGAAAGCGAAATTGGGTCGTGTGGTGACAGGGTTGAGTGGGGGAGGGAGGTTGGCCATTTGGGTAGCTACGTCCATTGTTCTAGCACCATGGGCTTGTGCCCGACCTCTACCGTTGCGCGTGTTAGGGTGTCTGCTAGAGAAATTACCTCTGGAATGAATAGAAGAAGGGGATGAGGAAGGAGTTGCTGATTCAGGGGTGGGCGTTGAGGGGAGGCAAATTCTTCCGCCATGACTACCACGTCTTCTGCTATGCATTCGATGGTGAGTAAGTGGCATGGCTGGTTGACGGTTGTTGGTTTAGGCCAAAATGACTGTGTTGTTATCAGTGATTGCAGTACGGGAGGCAAAGTTTACTCTAGAATTGATGAGGCTATTCAGAAGAGATGTAGAGGAATTATGGGCGGAATTCAAAGAACAGTGAGTGGTTTGGGTGAAATGGAAGCCATTCCCCAAATCAATACAGCTGAGAATCCAATAGCGCCTCCCTGTAATTGTGCGTGAGCTTGGCTTCACAGCATGAGGGGGGCAAGAGTAGCTTAGTGGGGATGGGATGAATGGATTATGGCTTGTAGAAGCCATGGCCTTATGCCTGCTGGGAATTCCTGGACTTGGGCACTTGAGTCATGATGCCTGCAGACCGATTGTGGCTTGCCATAAATTTTCATGGAAGGGGATGTGGATGGCCATGCGGCCTGGCCGCCTGCTGTCCTTTTGTCTAATCGACATTAATGTCAATTTAATCACCTGCATTCGGGTGTGCCTCTTCTCTTTGTACCAGTTCATTATATTCCTGTAGTTGGGAAGCATTGGTGATTATGTTGAACGAACCTATATGTAGAGTCCAATTAGTGTCCACCCCCAAATTTGCCAGGAGATTAGCCACTTTGTTGCCTTCTCTTTTGATGTGTTTGAAAGTGGCTGCTCTGTTAGTGGTGAGCCATTGATCTATGAGCTCTAATATTTTTTCCAATCTCCAACTGCTGACCACTTTGTATGCTGGGGTCCCCTGTAGGATCTGATTAGCCATATTAATAAGAATCTGAGAGTCGCCTTCGATTACTAAGTTAGGAAGAAGCTGTGTCATTGAGCTAAAAGAAGCCCCTGCCATAGCCCCTCTAGCTCTGCAAAATTGTTCGTATCCCATCCAATTGAGCCGAGGAAAATTAAAAGAGGTTTTCCTTTGTGATCCCTGAATATTCCTCCCTATCCTGCTCTGCCTAGGTTACCTTTAGAGGCCCCATCGATGTTTAATTGTATCATATTATGAATCTAAAAGAAATTGTTAAGGAGGAACTACAAAAACTTCTAAAGGTAAACTTCATCTATCCAATATCAAATAGTCAGTGGGTTTCACCCCTAGTAATCGTTCCTAAGAAAAATGGGAAATGGAGAGTGTGTATCGATTATAGGGAATTGAATAAAGCAACATTAAAAGACCACTTTCCACTTCCTTTCATAGATCAAGTCTTAGACACACTAGCAAGGAAAAAATATTTTTTATTTTTGGATGGTTTTAGTGGATACAATCAGATTTAGGTAGCACCTGAGGATCAAGATAAAACCACATTTACCTATCCATGGGGAACTTATGCTTACTGAATACTTCCTTTTGGATTATGCAATGCTCCAGCAACATTTCAAAGAGCATTCCTTAGAATTTTCTTTGATATTATTCATGATTGTGCGGAAGTATATATGGATGATTTCACAGTTTATGGAGATTCTTTTGAAAAATCACTTGAAATTTTAGAAAAATGTTCTAATAATATGTAAAGAAACATATCTTTCGTTAAGTCACGAGAAATGTTTTATGATGTTTAATGAAGGAATTGTTTTAGGTCACCATATTTTAGGATATGGAATTAAGGTAGACTCATCTAAAGTAGAGGTCAATTCTAAATTATTAGTGCCAAATTGTCAACGAGATGTTACGAGTTTTCTTGGTTTTACTAGATACTATAGAAGATTCATAGAAAAATTCACAAAATTGCATCTCCACTCTTCAAACTACTTACCAAAGACTGTGAATTCGGTTGGGATTCTCATTGTGAAAATTCCTTTGAAACTTTGAAAAATCAAGTCTCTGAAGCACCTATTTTAAAACGAACTAATTGGAAATTTCCTTTTGCATATATCAACTGATGTTTCAGACACAACCTTAGGAACTGTGTTAGGACAAAAAGACCTTACTCCTTAGGCAATCAATTATACCAGTAAAAAAATTAACTCCAATAGAGCTAAATTATAGTACAACTGAGGAGTTTTTAGTTGTAGTTCATGCCATTAATAAATTCAGACATTATATAACTGGCTATGAAACTTTCATTCACATAGACCATTCTGCCATTAGATATATAATGAATAAACCAATCACTAATGGCAGAATAACTAGATGGCTCTTACTGTTGCAAGAATTCAACACCACCATTCTAAATCGACCCGAAAAACAAAATACATTTACTGACTTTTTATCTAGAATTCATAATGATAACAATGATAAACCCGTAGAGGATAAATTTCCTGATGAATGTCTTTTTGTAGTATCTACTAAATCACCTTGGTATGCAGATCTTGCTAATTATTTAGCTACAAGGGAAATTACCATTTCATTTGTCTCCTAGAGAAAAGAGGAGGATAATTGACAACAACATATCTTACTCATGGATAAACGAAGAAATGTACAAAACAGGACCAGATCTCATCATCAGAAGATGTGTTCGAGAAGATGAGATACCAAAAATACTTAAAGCATGCCATGATGAACCATGTGGAGGACATTTCTCTAACAGAAGAACTGCTTATAAGATCCTTCTCTTAGGATATTATTGGCCTTCCATTTTCAAGGATACCAAAGAATATGTTAAGAGATGTGACAATTGTCAAAGGACGAGGAAACCTACACTTTCAAATGAAATGCCATTACAACCTCAGGTACTCATTAAACCTTTTGAGATATGGGCACTAGATTTTGTTGGTCCAATCAATCCACCTTCAAAACAAAAAAGGTATATTTTGGTATGTATTGATTATATCAATAAATGGGTAGAAGCTAAAGCACTTCCTTTTGCTACTAAAAATGTTGTAGTTTCATTTCTTTTTGAGGATATTTTCACTTGTTTTGGTGTCCCAAGAGAAATTGTAACAGATCAAAGAACATAGTTTACATCTAGATTAGTGCAGAAGCTCCTGGAATAGTACAAAATCAAGCATCATAAATCTCCTCCATACCATCCACAAGCAAATGGACAAGTTGAGCCTACTTACATAGGAAGGACTGGGTAGAAGAGCTTCTAGAAGCTTTGAGGTCTTATAGAACTACATGAAGCAGCACTAAAGGACATACTCCCTATGAACTTGTTTATGGGAAGCAAGTCTTACTTCCAATAGAGTTACAAATCCAGACCTATAAAACAACAATCCATTTGGATCTTGACTTATGAGAAGAACAAAAAAAAGGATGGGACAACTCAATGAGCTTGATGAAATAAGACAATATGCCTTCCAGAAGGCCAACCTAGTTCAACAACAGAGATCTAGATGGCATGACAAATACATCAAAGAAAGAAAATTTCATCCAAGAGATTGGGCATTACTTTTTATTTCAAAGTTCAAGAACTTCAAAGGAAAATTCCAAACTTACTGGCTTGGACCTTATGAAATTGAAAATGTCTTTGACAATGGTGTAGTCAGAATCAAGACTATTAATAAAGAGAAAATTCCTCTTTTAGTGAATGGACATCGAATTAGACTTTATCAAAAGCCATTGACAAAAGAAGAATTTATCAAAATTTTCCAAGATAACTGAGAATTGAAGATGGTTGAGAGGAATTATTCTTCTTTTCCACCTTAGAAATTTTATTTTTCTTGTTTCATATAATAATAATAATAATAATAATAATGCATAAACATGAAAACCAACAAGTTTTTAAATAATGAATCCATACAGGTGAGGATAGTTTTTAGATAGGAGGAATGACATGTTATAGAGTTTTAGTGAACCCAACGTTTTGGACTACCAAGTGAGTCCATCATTAGGGGATGCGCCAATAGATATTCTTCAGATCTTAATATGTATCTAGGAGCTAGATTTAGGTTATATATATAGGAAATTGAAGAAAAGATGTAAGAAAATAGGTTGGCTAGATTTTCATTTATTTAATTGAAATCAAACAGGGACACTTGGTGGCTCAAATTAAAGAAATGATTGCCTCCTTTCAAAGTGCAAAGTACCTGCAAATGAGATCAAAGGACAAATGAAGGCTAGCAAATCAATCTAAGGTATGTAGCACTTTAATTTTATAATGGGGGTTAACATATTGCATATATGAATTATGTGGACATAACATTATCGAAAAACCGAAATCATTGCAGTTCATGCATGATAGTCCCTTTTCAAATCCATTATAATCCACCACCATTTTAACTCCTATCCCATACTCATTTCGGATCCATCGATTTGATCGCCGAATATTTGAATTAAATGCATTCAAATGGCTAACTTATCCCCATGAACCTTCATTATACTTACCCATTCTCTCATTATTTCAATACATATAGTCTTTCCATCCTAGAGTAAAACCTTATTGAGACTATTTTCCCTGTTAAGTAAAACAGTACTTGAGACGAAACATTTCTCACCATGGGCATTATTGTTCAAACATAACCAACATGAAGGAAATTTTTGGAAGGATACCCCCAGACTAAAGAATATTTATAGAAAGCTCAGTGGTTAGATTTCATATAACAGGTTGATGGTTTCCACAAGGAGGTGAAAAAAACCTTTGCATGATATTTTGCTGGAACATAAGTTGAAATAGGCAATGTCAAGTTCGCAGTGACAGAGTCCCTGATTGTAGAAGCCATCGGACTACCTAGAGCTGGAGAAAAGTGGTTCAAGAATAGAGGAATCGAAAGGGAAGACTGGAAAATTTTCTTTAAAAACCCAAGCATGGATACTACTATCTCTAGAAAAGGTATTCTTAGCTTTTCCCTTAAAAGTAAATGGAGAAACTTGCTCCTTATACTTTAGAAATTGTTACTTGTGAAGGCCAATTTGGGTGTATGTTTTTCTATCACATTAGGCTATTGATGAATTTCCTTGAAGAACATCAAATGAATCTTCCATACTTTCTATTGCATAGCCTTAAGAAAATGTCAATAAATGTTTAGAAGAAAATCCAACTTATAGACAACACAATGTACCATCATGGGTTAGTAAAAATTCTGATTGAGTTTCATCTTCAAAGCATAGGTGATAATTGGGAAGATTTTCTAGTGAGAAATCACTTTGAAGAGAAAACCCCTAAACAATGAAGTGGCAGCAAAACCTTAAGGGAAAGAAAGAGAAAAATTGAGACAAATAGATCAGGAACCACAACATCAACAAGATTTGTCAGAGGATGATCTACCAATTGTAGAAATTTTACAAAAAATGAACATAGAAAGTCTTAGAAGAAAGAAAACCAGCAAGAAAACAAAGGCTTTATCCCAAATAAAAACCCTGCCTCAGAAAGAAATTCCAAAATTTAAGGAAAATATGATTCAAATGTCACTGACCACAGGTTTGAGAAGAAGCACTAGATTGAACATAATGAAAGAAGCAACCTCAGAAGTTGCAGAGCATATTGATCTTGAATCAAAAGAGCAATCTGAAGATCTCGAGGACTCTCCAAGAGAATCACTAAGACTGTCACCACGAGTATCACCACCTCCCTTCATTTCACCTCTAAAGAGTCCAATACAAAGCCCAAGTATTGATTTTGTACAACAAGAAATCTATGATTACATAAAATCATTAGAGAGAAAGGGAGCAACAACGAAAGGAACAATTAAGAGCCCAGAAGAAGGAATCAACCAATTTAATGATCCACAAGAACCTCCAGCATCTAATGTCTTGAAATAAGAAATATTTGAGTCGGAGACATTAAACTGACACCTCAAAACTGAAAATCAAACGTTGAAGGCACAAAATGGAATTCAAATTACCAAAAGTGATAACCTTATTCTTCACTTAAGTCTATGGTATAAAAAGAATAAGAAATTGAAGAAAGAAAAGAAGGCCATGAAAAGAGAAATCATTAACCTGAAGTACAAGATCCTTATGAGGAAACCAAGGATGGAAATAACTGCCAAGAAGAAGAAGAAGGTGAAACCTGGATGTGTTGGAAAAGGTATCTAAAGACATACAAAAAAAAATGACAATTTTGTGTTGTATGAGGACATACAGAACCTCCAGTGTGGGGGAATGTAGAGTCTAAGAACTGCTTTATCTTGACCTCATTTTTGTCCATATTTACCTCCTTTTTTCTACCTCTATCATCCAAATACATGTAGTAAAAATAAGGTTTTGATAAGGTAAACATTCATATGTCCTCTTTGTCATATTTTGTCAATATGCCTTATTGTTCTATTAAAGTTTTCATGAAACTACAAAATTGACTTGATTCTGCAGCTAATCCACAAATCTGCAACTACTTCCATTGTTGACAGGGTTCGAGTGCGCCAGCTCAGCAAAGGAGTATATGGGTAGATAAAGAATGATCATCTCATGGATTTCTTCCTATTTACTCGAGCTAATTTACCAAGATATATGTACTACAACACGGTCAACCATGGCGGTCAACAGCAGGACAATGCGCTGGAACAAAATCTGAACTTTAAGAGATTTCATTGATTTTCTTTTTCAATAACAAATCGACAGATAAGTGTTACGATATAGTTTTGATAAGGATTATAGTGAAGTTTTGTAGGCTTAAATTTCTCATATTGTTAATAAGAATTCTATAAAAAATCCAACATGTCTATGTAATGGGTGCGCCATCGTATGTAATTTGAGCATCCTGTAGAACTTTTTTTCACTTAATGCAAAGTTCTTGTTTCATATATTTTATGTGTTGTTGATTTAAGTCGACTGATTACTTTGTGGAAGGCCCCTTTGCACAAATCAGGTCTTTGATTCGCAACAATTAGATTTTCTTTTATTTCATAGATTTAATTCATGGATGCCCTGTTTTCATGTTTTTAAGATGTAGTTCAATGAAGTTCACGTCTAGGTTCACTTGATTGATTTCGGTATCATTAATTTCATTTCTTAATATCTAGCATAAACTCAGTCATTTTGTTTGCTTAATACCTAGCATAAACTCAATAATTTCATTTCATTCATAGCTTAGTGATTTCTTCGCTTAGTAATCTCGTTTATGTTTTGCTTTTCGCATTGAAATAAAGTTGCAGTAGATAAGAGTGGCAATCTTTCTTAGATTCTTAATTCAAGCACATTTCATTTCCAAGTTGATAAAATGGATTTTCTTTATTTCATTTCATTCTTTCATAATTATCTTTGTCTAGCTACAACATAAAAATCCAAAAACAATTGATAAGTTGAAAAGAAGATTAACATAACATATTCATTGAAAAGAGTTAAAATCATTATCCAATCATTCTAAAAATTCAATTCAATCAGAAATAATTCTAGAGATAACATTTAGGATGATCAATTAACAATATAATCTTAGAAATAACATCCTAGTATAGATAATAACATCATCTCAACATTAATTCTAGAGTTTGACATTAACTTAGATAATGATAACATAATCACCTTAACGACATAAAAGACTTCTAGCACATACATTGCACTTGCACTTCATAAATTCACTTGCCCTCATCGATATTTATGCTTACAATTTAAGAAGATGAAGTTTATTCCACCCAACTTTATACTTTAGAGGCAACCATGGGAGGAGGACAACCGGACGAGGATGACTTGATTGAACACCTACTCCAAAGTCCAACTCCCAGTTCATTGCCCTTAGAGGAAGTAGTAAAGGAAACCTAGAACAATCATCCAATTGAATTATGCTTTGCTGATTCCAACCCACTCCATGTCAAAATCATAGAATTCGGCCTAGAGAGAACCTTGAAAATCAATCCATCTCTTTCTGCTCTCCAAGAAGAGAAGTTATGTAACATGCTAAAGGAAAATCTAGAAGCCTTCACTTGGAGTTACAAATAAATCAAGGGAGTACACCCCAGGGTGTACTCATTACATATACATCAAAGAAGGTTGCAAGCTGGTCCGACAACCCCAAAGGAGGGTGAATCCAACTCTTAAAGATATAATCAAAGAAGAACTGCAAAAACTGCTAGATGCAAGATTCATTTACCCTATCTCCGAGAATGAGTGGGTCTCTCCTTTGGTGTTAGTTCCAAAGAAAAATGGTAAGTGAAGAATTTTTGTGGATTACAGGGAGTTGAACAAAGCCACAAAGAAGGACCATTTCCTTCTACCCTTCATTGACCAAGTGCTGGATAGCCTCACATGGAAAAGGTTTTTCTCCTTCCTAGATGGACTCAGTGGGTACAACCAAATCCAGATATGCCCGAAATACCAGGACAAAACCACATTCACTTGTCCTTGGGGTACTTTTTCCTATAGGGTCCTTCCTTTTGTCCTATGGAATGCTCTTGCCACTTTCCAGAGAGCAGTCCTGAGTATTTTCGCCGAATTAGTCCATGATGCGGTGGAGATTTACATGGATGATTTTACACCTTATGGATGTGATTTTCAAGAAGCCCTATCTAACCTAGGCAAAGTACTGCACAAATAGCTATCATCCAAAGGGTCGCACCTCCTCAAAAGTAGAAAGATGTCAGAATTTTCCTAGGGTTGGCTGGATACTACCGAAGGTTAATAAAGGACTTCAACAAGTTGGCCTCTCCTTTATTTGGTTTGTTGGCCAAAGAATCTAAGTTTATATGGTCAAAAAGTTGTCAAGAGGTGTTACACACTCTAAAGGATAAGTTAACCACTGCATCGATTCTTTGAGGCCCAAATTGGGCCCTCTCCGTTCATATACATGCTGATGCCTCACACAAAGCCATAGGAGTAGCCCTAGGTTAGATAAATGAAAAATTGCCTTATGCTATCTATTTTATCAGTAAGAATTTGTCAAAGGCTGAACTAAATTACACAATGATCGAAAAGGAACTGCTGGCTGTTGTGCATTCATTGAACAAATTCAGGCACTATATTACAGGATATCAAACATTTATGCATACTGACCATGTTGCAATTAAATATTTAATGAAAAAACTAGATGTGAATGCTCGAATTATAAGATGGTCACTTTTATTACAATAGTTTGATCTAACCATTGTTGATAAGCCAGTAAGGAAAATGTTCTTGCTGACTTTTTGTCTAGTGTAAATTTGTCTGCAGGTGAAGAAGGAATGGTTGATGACTAGTTACTAGACGAGCACTTATTTTCTATTTCAGTTCTCTCTTCATGGTTTTCTGATATAGAAAACTATTTTGTATCAACACAGTTCCCACCAAACTTGTCCTCCAAAGAAAAAAGCAAGATAGTTAGGGAAAGAACGACCTTCTCTTGGATTTGGGGCAATCTCTTCAAACTTGGCCCAGATCAAATCTTGAGATGGTGTGTTAGGGAGGAGGAAGTCTTTGACATCCTTCTGACCCGTCATGATGGGCCTTGTGGAGGTCACTTTGCAATAAAGAGGACAACATTCAAAGTGTTACAAGCAGGCTATTATTGACCCACTCTTCATCAGGATGTGAAAAAATACACTAGTCAGTGTGATCAGTGCCAAAGGATAGGAACGCTTACTCCAAGAGATGAAATGCCTCTGCAATCTCAAGTGACTTTTGAGCCATTTGACAAGTGGGGCATGGACTTAATTGGGCCTATTGACCCTCCTTCCAAGAAAAAACAATATATTATTGTGTGCACTGATTATTTGACTAAGTGGGCTGAAACCAAGGAAATTAAGGAAACAACAGAGGAGAAGGTGGGTGAGTTCCTAAGGGAGAATGTATTCTACAAATTTTGGTACCCTAGAGAGCTAGTCACAGACCAAGGTAGCCAGTTTACCTCCAACATGATTGAAGACCTTCTCAACCATCACAAGATCAAGCATAGAAACTCCACCCCATATCATCCATAAGCTAATAGGTAAGTGGAGGTGACTAACATAGCACTCGAGGACACCTTGACCAAAGTGGTAAGCAACAACAAGAAGGATTGGGTAGATAGACTAGTTGAGGCCACCTAGGCCTATAATTCCACATGGAATACCACCACTGGATTCACACCCTATGAGTTGGTCTATGGGAAAAAGGCCTTGTTGTCCATTGAATTTGAGTCTAACACAATAAGGATGGAAACCCAACTAGATATGGATCTTAGCAGTGCCCAGAAAGAGAGATTGTTCCAGTTGAATGGTGTTGATGAATTCAGAATGCAAGCCCTCCTAAATACAGAGGTAGTCCAACTTTAGAGAAAGATTCGGCATGATAAAAAAATCAAGGAGAAGCAATTTCAGGAAGGCGATTGGGCGTTGCTATATGATTCAAGGTATAAAGACTTCAAGGGAAAGTTAAGGACAAGATGACTATGACCTTATGTTGTGGAAAGATGCATGATAATGGTTCAGTGCAAATCAGAACCATAGATGAAGAGGCCATTCCTTTGCTTGTTAATGGAAACCGATTGAAAATTTACAAGAGACCTTTATCAAAACAAGAGTTCATTGATGATATCAATAAAACAATGATGATAGTGGAGCAATTTCTAGCTCCTCCCTCATCAAATCACTGAGAAAAAGAAAAAAGAATAAGGACTCAGGTGAAAACCTCCATGAGGCACCTGAGTCCCATCGTTGGGTTGAAAACCTCTTGAGGCTGCTCAGTGGTGTCAAAACAAAACATAAAAAAGAGAAAAAAAAAGAATAAGAAATATCCCTAGGTGAAAACCTCTCTTGAGGCACCCAGGGCAAACAGCTAGGGTGAAAACCTCTTAAACGTAGCCTAGTTGTTTTTCGAAAAAAAAATATTAAATCATTAAATTTCCATTTGTAGGTCAGCAAGAAGGATGGTCAAGGAGCAAAGGAGGATCACAAAGAGACCCCTATCACTCACATATTTATTTTTCCACTCATTACCATTCATTCCTCCACCATTTCTATCATTTTTTCCACTCCATTGCTTCAATTTACAAAGGGACTGTGTTTTCTATAGGATCCCCTGAAAGTTACAGTGACCCAGAAATCATAGAGGAAGCAGTTCTAAGGAAAATGACTTACTTGCTAGGAAAATAAATTTCACCCCTTCATCATTCAATCACCATACCTTGTCCACCATCGTCACCCTTGCACTCACTGTTAAAAAGAAAAAAATCAGTTTCAAGAGTATTTTTTTTCCAATCTTCAAAAAAAGGGAAATAGGGAGGAATAAAGAGCATCACTTGAATATTCCTTGCTCTCCACATTCCCATTCTTTCTCTCCATCCATGTCACCATCCTCACAACCCCAACAAAAATAATGATCAAGAGTTTGAGGGAGAAGCAACCATAGGACATTCTGTAGGAAATCCTGTAGCAGCCTATCCCACATAATACCAAACATACCAACAACAAGCCTCCAGCATTATGATCCAAGAGCTCCAAAATAGTAGCATCATCATCTTCAACCACATGTACCTGCACAACCAAAGAAGTCATTAGCAAATAACAAGAGGAGGAAGAAGAATAACATGCAGCAAATACACACAACAACACCTCTGGTCTTCGACAACTACAACATAGGATACAGGTAAGTATCCCGCTCGCCCTCTCATATGCATCATGTAGTCAAAAAATGTAAGGGTTACCATATAGTTGGTTTATAAGCGAAAATGTGGCTAGTTAACTTGGACACCTTCGTTCAGTGAACACATACAAAAAAAGGGTGTCCTCTCACACGTGGCTGCAGTTAACTCAAAGACAGAGAAGGAGTAGGACAAAAACGGTTAAAACTATGAATGCATAAGGTGGGAGCTAATTACGAGGAGTGGGGAATAATGAGGTGGTAGTGGGGACCAACGGTCCAAAAAAGGAAATGTACCTTTTCTGCCAACACACCACCTCACCCTGAATCACCATAAGATGAAATAAACATCGTTCCCATGCATTCATGCATTTCACTTCCTCAAAACTCACTCTCTCAGGTTGCTCTCATACCCAGACAACCCATAGAAAGAAAAACTCCATCATTTTACTGCACAGGAATTCCTACAGGATTGCACAAGAATTCCTACACGATCATGCATGGGAATTCCTATAGGATACATAGAGACTGTCTACAGGATTGGCAAAGAAGAGTTCAGAAGGGATAACATGGGAGTTAGCCACTGCGAACAATCTAAAGAGGTAGGATCTGTAATTACATCCCTCTTTACAAAGTAATTGAACTATAAATCCTCTAAGTTGGAGATTTATATGGATGATTTTACACCTTATGGCTGTGATTTTCAAGAATCCCTGTCTAACCTAGGTAAAGTACTGCACAAATGCATTGAAATGAAGCTGTCTAGTAGTCTCGAAAAATGTGAATTCTTGATGACTGCAGGGACCATGCTAGGTCATTTAATATCTCAACAAGGACTACAGGTGGACCCAAACAAAATAACTATCATCCAAAGGGTCCCACCTCCTCAAAAGTAGATAGATGTCAGAATTTTCCTAGGGTTAGTTGGATACTACCGAAGGTTCATAAAGGACTTAAGTAATTTGGCCTCTCCTTTATTTGGTTTGTTGGCCAAAGACTCTGAGTTTGTATGGTCAAAAAGCTATCAAGAGGCCTTAAAAATACTAAAGGATATGTTAACCACTACACCGATTCTCCGAGGCCAAAATTGGGCCTACCCCTTTCACATACATGTTGCTGCATCACACAAAGCCATAGGAGCATCCCTAGGTTAGATAGATTAAAAACTACCTTATGCTATCTATTTTATCAGTAAGAATTTGTTAAAGGCTGAACTAAATTACACAGTGACCGAAAAGGAACTCCTGGCTATTGTGCATACATTGAACAAATTCAAGCACTATATTACAGGCTATCAAACATTTGTGCATACTCACCATGCTGTAATCAAATATTTAATGAAAAAACCAGATGTGAAATGCGCGAATTATAAGATGGTTACTTTTATTACAGCCGTTTGATCTAACCATTGTTGATAAGTCTGGTAAGGAAAATGTTGTTGTAGATTTTTTGTCTAGAGTAAATTTGCCTGCAGGTGAAGAAGGAATGGTTTATGACCAGTTCTTGGACAAGAAATTATTTTCTATTTTAGTTCTCTCTCAATGGTTTCCTGATATAGAAAACTATTTGGTATCAACACAGTTCCCACCAAACTTGTCCTCCAAAGAAAAGAGAAAGATAGTAAGGAAAAGCGCCCCCTTCACTTGGATTGGGGGAAATCTCTTAAAACTTGGCCCAGATCAAATCTTGAGAAGGTGTGTCAAGGAGGAGGAAGTATTTGACATCCTTCTGACCTGTCATGATGGGCCTTGTGGAGGTCACTTTGCAGCAAAGAGGACAACATTCAAAGTGTTACAAGCAGGGTATTATTGGCCCACTCTTCATCAGGATGTGAAAAAATACACTAGTCAGTGTGATCGGTGCCAAAGGATGGGAAGGCCTACTCCAAGAGATGAAATGCCTCTGTAGCCTCAAGTGACTTTTGAGCCATTTGACAAGTGGGGCATGGACTTCATTGGGCCTATTGACACTCCTTCCAAGCAGAAGCATGGACTTCATTGGGCCTATTGACACTCCTTCCAAGCAGAAACAATATATTATTGTGTGCACTAATTATTGAGACCCATGTCACTCACATATTTATTTTTCCACTCAGTAATATTCATTCCTCCACCATTTATGTCATTTTTTCCACTCCATTGCTCAGTTTACAAAGGGACTGTGTTTTCTACAGGATCCCCTATATTCCTATAGGATCCCCCAAAAACTTATAGGATGATCTTGTAGGAATTACATTGACCCAGAAATCCTAGAGGAAGCACCCCTAAGGAAAATGAATGACTTGATAGGAAAATAAATTTCACCCCTTCATCATTCAGTCACCATATCTTGTCCACCATCATCACCCCTGCGCTCACCATTAAAAAGAAAAAACCAGTTTCAAGAGTATTTTTTTCCAGTCTTCAAAAAAAGGGAAATAGGGAGGAATAAAGAGCATCACTTGAATATTCCTTGTTCTCCACACTCCCATTCTTTCTCTCCATCCATGTCACCATCCTCACAACCCCAAAAAAAAGAATGATCAAGAGTTCTGGGGGAGAAGCAGTGACAGGACATCGTGTAGCAGCCTATCCCACATAACACCAATCATACCAACAACAAGCTTCCAGCATGATGATCCAGGAGCTCCAAAACAATAACATCACCATCTTCAACCACAGGTACCTGCACAACCAAAGAAGTCATTAGCAAACAACAAGAGGAGGAAGAAGAACAACATGCAATAAATACACACAACAACACCTCTGGTCTTCAACAACTGCAACATAGCATTGGAACCACAGGTAAGTATCTCACTCACTCTCTCATATGCATCATGTAGTCAAAAAAATGTAAAGGTTACGAGATAGTTGGTTTATAAACAAAAAGGTGGCCAGCTAACTTTGTCCCTCCTATGGCTTTGCGTGAGGCATCAAAATGTATATGAAAGGGGAGGGCCCAATTTGGGCCTCGGAGAATCGGTGTAGTGGTTAACTTATCCTTTAGGATGTTTAAGGCTTGTTGACAAATTTTTGACCATATAAACTCAGAGTCTTTGGCCAACAAACCAAATAAAGGAGACACCAACTTGTTGAGTCCTTTATGAACCTTCGATAGTATCTAACTAACCCTAGGAAACTTCTGACATCTCTCTGCTTTTGAGGAGGTGGGACCCTTTGGATGACAACTATTTTGTTTGGGTCCACCTGTAGTCCTTGCTGAGATATTGAATGACCTAGCACA
This sequence comes from Pinus taeda, assembly GCA_000404065.3. NCBI lineage: Eukaryota > Viridiplantae > Streptophyta > Pinopsida > Pinales > Pinaceae > Pinus > Pinus taeda. Next base: position 72,364 of record APFE031256046.1, on the reverse strand, counting down.
GTCCTTGTAGTCATCAAGAATTCACATTTTTTGAGACTGAGAGATAGGTTCATTTCAATGCATTTGTGTAGTACTTTGCCTAGGTTAAACAGGGATTCTTGAAAATCATAGCCATAAGGTGTAAAATCATCCATATAAATCTCCACCGCATCATGGACTAATTCGGCAAAAATACTCAGGACTGCTCTCTGGAAAGTGGCAGGAGCATTGCATAGGCCAAAAGGAAGGACCCTATAGGCAAAAGTACCCCAAGGACAAGTGAATGTGGTTTTTCCCTATTCTTTCGAGCAGATCTGGATTCGGTTGTACCCACTGAATCCATCTAAGAAGGAGAAAAACCTTTTCCCTACTAGGCCATCTAGCACTTGGTCAATGAAGAGTAGAGGGGAATGGTCCTTATTTGTGGCTTTGTTCAAATCCTTGTAATCCACACAAATTCTCCACTTACCATTTGTATTTGGAACTAACACCAAAGGAGAGACCCACTCATTGTGAGAGATAGGGTAAATGAATCCTGCATCTAGCAGTTTTTACAGTTCTTCTCTGACTATATCTTTAAGAGTTGGATTCATCCTCCTTTTGGGTTGCTGGACTGGCTTGCAACCTTCTTTGATATATATGTGGTGAGTACACATTGAGGGGTGTACTCCCTTCATTTCTTTGTGATTCCAAGTGAAGGCTTCTAGATTTTCCTTTAGCATGTTACATAACTTCTCTTCTTGGAGAGCAGAAAGAGATGGATTGATTTTCAAGGTTCTCTCTGGGCCGAATTATATGGTTTTTGACACGGAGTGGGTTGGAATCAGCCAAGAATAAGTCAATTGGATGATTGTTCTAGGTTTCCTTTACTACTTCCTCAAAGGGCAATGAACTGGGAGTTGGACTTTGGGGTAGGTTTTCAATCAAGTCATCCTCATCTTGTTGTCCTCCTCCCATGGTTGCTTCTAAAGTATAAAGTTGCGCGAAATAAACTTCATCTTCTTCCTCCTCCTCCAACCATAAAGTTAAGTCATGCTCTAGAGAAGGTTCAGTAGGAGGGTATAGGACTAACTTCTTGAACATATGCCCATTCTTGATGGTCATATTCCCAGCTCTGCAACTAATGTAAGCATCAACAGTGGCCAACCATGACCTCCCAAGGATGAGAGGGTAACCAGTAATCTTAGCCTTAGGTTGGAGAACTAGGAAATCTGTAGGGCACTCCCAAGAGTCAATGGAGACCATCACCTCCTCCACAATCCCCTCAGGGGTTGCTGTGGAAGGGTCTACAAATTGCAGAACTATTATGGTCTTCCTCAATGAACCTTGGATGTTGAGCTTGAGCATTGTGTCCTTGGTCATCACATTAATGGCAGCCCCAAGATTGATTAGAGTGTGTGGGACAATGGTGCCATTGATGTGCACACCTACCATAGGGCTTCTAGGGTCCAAATATTTTGGATAGATTACTTGCCCCAACATCAAGTCGGAGAGCTGCCCAATAACATTAATGGTAGGGGCATCCCGTCTTCGCCTCCCTGGATGTTTGAAGTACTTCTTCTTAATCAACTTATTATAAATAGGAATACCTTTTATTGCTTGGAGAAGTGGAAACTTTACACATACTTTTCAACTCTCCTAGAAGTTCATTCTCTTCTGGGGTAGGCTGGAGTGGTTGGTCTAATCTCTCAGGAAAGGGTGGATTTACATTTTGATTGCTTTCCTCTCTTTCTTCCTCAACCTCCCTAGGTGGAGGTGGAGGTTGGTTATCCAAGAGAACTCTACCAGATCTCAGGTTAATCTCCTGGATTTCCACAACATAAGCTGGATATGATGTCTCTCCACTGTATACTTGCTAAGCCTGCTTGTTGTTCAGGTTTGGATTTGGTTGGGTAGGAATATGGGGTTGCTTGGGTGGAGTAGTGTGTAGCAAATATGGTTGGGTAGGTGGTGGAGGCAATAGAGCTGAAGCATTGTTGTATTGGGACCCCCTGCTCATGTCCCTCCTTACTCCATTTTTGTCCTTGCTGGGTTCCTCACCTTTTAAAAAGAAAAAAATTGTTTCAAGAGTATTTTATTTTCTAGTCTTCTAAAAAAGGGAAACAGGGAGGAATAAAGAGCATCACTTGAATATTCCTTGCTCTCCACACTCCCATTCTTTCTCTCCATCCGTGTCACCATCCTCACAACCCCAACAAAAAGAATGATCAAGAGTTCTGAGGGAGAAGCAGCTACAGGACATCTTGTAGCAGCCTATCCCACAGAATACCAATCATACCAGTAAAAAGCCTCTAGCATGATGATTGAGATCTCCAAAAGAACAATATCACCATCTTCAACCATAGGTACCTACAAAACCAAAGAAGTTATTAGCAAACAGCAAGAGGAGGAAGAAGAATAACATGCAACAAATACATACAACAACACCTTTGGTCTTCGAAAACTACAGCATAACATTGGAACCAAAGGTAAGTATCTTGCTCACTCTCTCATAAGCATCATGTAGTCAAGAAAATGTAAGGGTTACGAGATAGTTGGTTTGTAAGCGAAAAGGTGGCCAGTTAACTTGGCCACCTTCATTCAATCAACACACACACAACAAGGTGTCCTCTCATACATGGCTACAGTCAACTCAAAGACATAGAAGGAGTAGGAAAAAATTGGTTAAAACTATGGATGCATAAGGTGGGAGATGATTATGAGGAGTGGGGAATGATGAAGTGGTAGTGGGGTCCAATAGTCCAAAAATGGAAACGTACCTTTGCTTCTAGCACACCACCTCACCCCGAATCACCATAAGAGGAAATAAACATTGTTCCCATGCATTCATGCATTTCACTTCCTCGAAACTCACTCTCTCAGGTCACTCTCATACCCAGACAACCCATCGGAAGCAAAAATCCATCGTTTTACAGCACGGGAATTCCTACAAGATTGCACAGGAGTTCCTACAGGATCATGCACAAGAATTCCTACAAGATACACATAGATTGTCTATAGGATTGGCAAGGAAGAGTTTAGAAGATATAACATGGGAGTTGGTCACTACAAACAATCTAAAGAGGTAGGCTCTGTAATTACATCCCTCTTTACAAAGTAATTGAACCAGAAATCCTCTAAGTTTGAGTGAATTTAGTAGCTGTGTAAGGGAATTACATACACAGTCATTTCTGTTTTGGTTCTGCATTAGAAAATTGTCTCAACCCTCTCATATCATCAAACTTCACCAACCAAGATAACATGAGGGTTTAATAGGAGGGAGCCCACCAACACTGTGAGAATCCAACAACACCCCCAAAGTGCTTGAAATCTTCACAAGACATAATTGGATGGGGTTTTTTGAAAAATTAAGAGGGTATGATGATGAGGTGGCTCAAGAATTTTCTCTCTCCCTCACTCCACTCACCAGAATCCATGCCACTGTTGTAATAAGGGGTATCTCTATAGAACTCACCCCTGAGCTCATCCACAGAGTCACCACACTTTCCCTAGGAATACCATGGAGGAAAGAAGACAAAGGAGATAACCAGGTTGCCAAAAGGAAATTCTTTTAAGAAGGTGAGAAACCCACTGAAGAAAAAAAATGGAGTAAGGAGGAAAGTCTGCCATATCCATGGAATGAGGTAAGCTATCAAATGATCAAATACATTTCATGTGAGGTTAGGTATAGTGTGGTCTATGGCTATCATTTTAGGATTCTTCAAGAATTGAGATTTGGAGCAAAAACAACCACTCACCAAAGGCTCAACATACCATACTTCTTGCTGCAATCACTAACAGACTAAAGCATCAAAGTGCAGGAGGGAAATTCCCAACAGTTAGATCACCATGGGCTACTTAGGATCCTTATAGAAGATTCCCTCTAGAACCTCAAAATTCCTATAACATGGTCAGTTTTCAGAGACATGCCAACAAAGGATGATCAAAGCTCTCACATATGATGTTCGTCCAATTGTCAGTGAAGAGGAAGAGGAAGTAAATCAGGAAGAGGAAGAAATAGAAGGAGATGAGGATAAGATGGATGAAGAAGGATATGGCACATAATAAAATTATAAAGATGAAGAAGAAGAGGGAGAAGAGAAGGAGGATGATGAAGAAACAGAGGAGGATGTTAAGCAGGAAACTGATAAAGATGCTGAAGATCTACATGAGGAAGAAGACAGGAAGGACATAGATGAAGAAGGAAATGGAAAAGAGGGGATAGAAAACAAGGAGGAGTCACATAGGGTGTATCTAGAAGCCACTGAGAGAGAGGTAGCAACTGCCCTCATTGCTCTTAGCAACCCCATCAAGAAAAAAGGAAAAAGACAGAGGCAAACCCCATTATATTTCAGGAAAAGAAAAAGCACAAGAATAAAATAGGGGAAACCCCAAGCAACAACCAAAATTCTTATTGTTATTGAAGAATCCCCTACAAAAAAGGAGAAAGTTCCTTCTCCTAAGTCCCCTATCACCTATGTGAGAAGGTCTACTACTAGATCAACTTCCTCCAAGGTAAAGGCAATCCTACAGGATACACAACAAAATCTATAGGAAGCAAAAACAGTCCTACAGGATACTCTGCTAAACCTACAAGAGGCACATAAATGGGAAAGGAAGGTCAGGGAGCAGCAAGAAACTAAATAAGAGGACCTAGAGACAAAAGAAACCATCCCCCAATCTAACCTGGACTCCTATTACCGGTTTATTGAAGGAGGCAGGGTCATACCTCAAAAATTTGCTATCCCACTATTCTTCGAGCTTGAGAAGGAGAGGGCCAGAACTCACTGATGGATGCATATCGCCAAATCAAAGGGGGTGGAAGACATTAGGCACACGGAAGAGAAACTCAAGGATATGGGTAGAGAACTAAGTGGATTAAGAGATAGAGAGGCCATAATGAGAAATCAACTAGAGACAGAAAATGCATGGTTGAGAGGATAGCTGCAGGAAAGAGAGAATCAATTGGCATGTATGGCCAATCTCTCTTTGGAATAAATCCAGTGTAGGATGCTAGCTAAATCCTATGCTTTATACCTCAAATAACAATGGTTGCAGTTCCATATTAAGACCCTAGCATAGAGAGGCACCATGCCATTTCAGGACTACAGGCAGTTCATTGATCTTTGTGATCAAAGTAAACTAGAAGATCGGGCCAAGATGGCTGAGTTCTATTTGCACAACATGGCGCTAACAGACATGAATGTATGGGACCCTAATGCCAATCTAGGAGATCTACAATTGATGTATTTGGCATCATGGATGAACCATGAGGAGTCAAGGGCTGTAGAGATGAAAAGGATATTGGCAAGAGAGAAAACTGAACCTCTTGTGATCATAGCTAAACAATCAAATTCCATGGCCCTCATCAATACCCATAATTTGATTGAAAATGATCCTCAGCTGGCACCTAGATATCTTGCTGCCCAAGAGCAAGCAATTTCACATTTTGAGGACATGTTTATGTTGCTAGGAGATGATAACATACATACTTGCTGAGGAGATGGAACACATTGCCATACAACTTAAAGATAAGAGAGTATCACTCTCCTCAAAGGTTGAGAGAGGCACTAAACATGACACCTATGTACAAGCAGTCTATGCAAAGGTTGAAAGTCAATTGGATTGTCCTAAAACTCAGTCCACCACTACTCTTAGGGATGCTAGAAGGGAGAAAGGAAGAAGAAGAAAAGAGGTAGTGGGAGGAGGTAGAAAAGAAAGTAGGCTTCTATGAACAAGAGAAGGAAACCACAACAGAGGCATGGGATGTTAGAGAGGCCAATAGAGCCATGAAGGATATGGATATTAATTAAGTTGCTCAGAGGATGAGCAACACTTTCAATGGGGGGTGATGATGAGCCTCATCATTGGGTAATTTTATGGGCCTTAATTCACCTCCTAGCTTAGTCAAACCAACTTTTCTCATAACTTATTACATGTTTTTTATTATATTTTATTTATGAGGTGAGTTATAGTTGGATATTATGCTTTGTGGACTAATATGCATTGAATGCAGGATTAAAGGAGAAAATCAAGGAATTTAGGCAAATACTAAGGCCAAAACTCAAATGGGACAAGGGATAGGGATTGTAGGAGGTAAATCCTCCTCATTTACTACTCCTCCATTCAAATATTCCCTCATTCATCACATCAGCTCAGAGTGCAAATAGCCAAATCATGAGGATTAGAAGGCAACCGAGCAAGTGAGAGACAAAGCACCATTTTATCTTGAGTTTGGGAGTTGAGCCTCCCTAATTTTAAGGAAGTCTTTGGGGACTTCAGTTGTATAAGTAGAGAGCCCTAGGACCTCAGTAGGATTCAAAATTTTATTGTAAAACTCTAATCTATTTTCGAGCTGTAATACTTGTGAAAGTTTTATTGATGTAATTTGTTGTTTTGGTAATAAGAATGAGTTTTGTTTTGAGCCAGCACTGAGTTAACTCAAGGGCTGAAGCTCTTGGGTTAGGGCCCAACCCTAGTATCTAAGGCTCCTCTTTATTGTACATGTATTTTTAGTGTAGTTTCATAACTTCATTCTTAATTTGATTTTTAGATGCATTTCCGTTACAAGTAGTGTAGATTAGATTGGTTGTTTATTAGTTTGCTTCCATTTGTGCCTTTCTTCAAGTAGCAGGTTAGCAAGGATAAAAGGATCACCACAAGGTTGTCAGTAGGCGTCTCGGCCTCAGTTCGTCCCTCTGGGACCATGACTTGAGGAAGGGACCCTTAAGTAGCCCCAAAAACATAGATTTCTAGTTCTTTTATGAGCTTTGGATTTTGTTGTATTTAATTTAGTATTTGGTTAGTTTTGAAAGGTATATTTCCATTGTCATCTTTTTCATCTCCATTTCTGCAGTAGATCTCATCCATGCTTTCATTCCTTTCAGCAACTTTCTTCATGCATAGTATAGGTAGTTGATTCATTAATTCTAATTTTCTAGTTTATGAAAATGTATCTTGTTGCATGGCTTTTTGGAAGATACACATGTTTTATGCAGAGTAGGTGCTTCAGGAGGAGAATAAGACTTCATAGCCAACAACCACCTTCCATTCCATCTACCTTATCCATCCCTTGTCTTCACCATCACCTTCACTAGTATTTCATCATTTTTCATAGAAATTATTCCAAGCACATTGAGCGAATCCAACCATCTTCTATCTTGGATATTGACTCTTGAGTGATCCTAGACCTTCTCCCACTCCATTCCACCCATCACACACATTTCCTAAGCCTCCCATCACCTCCAACACCTCACATTTTTCTGTCAGCTATATCCTGGAGGTTTTCTGTAATTCCTATAAGATCATCTTGTAGGTTTCTAGTACATCCTATAGGTTTTTCTGAAATGACTTGTTTTGAGGCCGAGTTGATGGAAAACCTCTAGGAAGTCACAAAAATCCTCCCAGGGGTCCTCCACACCATCCAACCATCCTCAAACATCCTTAATTCACCTTCCACATCCATAGAAGCACTTAGTTTGCATAAAAAGACAAAAAAGCAAAAACAGATTTAGTTCAGTCTCTTTACTTGCACATTAGTGTTGTTTGATGCTTCTTAATTATACAACTTAGATAGTATCATTTGTTTCATGTTGATTTAGCATTTCTGCCTAGCTGGTAGTCCAAGAGTTGCAACATCCTTGTTGCAATACTGGTGCTTATCACTGGGTGTAGGTGTATGTGTTGTGTGTCAGGTGTAGGCGCATGTATTGCATGCTGTGTACATCGTGTGGTTGTATGTGTGTTATGTACACTATGCGTATTTCCACCTAGTTGAGGAGAAGGCACTGGGTGTTTGTTGGGTGTGGAAACTGATTGGGTGTGTGTATAGAAAGAACAAAGGTAGAAGTAAGGATCGATAAGGATAATTATCGGTATTGTATTTTAGTTTTACTATGCATATGATTTATGATTCTGGTCTATGATAATTACATGTGATTTATGATTTTGGTTTATGTTGGTTACATGTGATTTATGATTTTTATCTATTACGGTTATGTTTTGAGCTAACCTGATGTGATGTTTTATGCATGATGCTAGTTTTACTTGTTGTGACAGGAAGTAAACATGATTGCAAGTGTACCTTATTGACGAGCTACCAATGAGGTATGATTTGAGTTTGTTTCAATTTATTTTGAATCTAATGGAAGTTATGTGCTTGGTACAAGAAAGCATGAACATGCCCAGTTGGGTGGTTGAAATCAACTGCAAGAATTAGCAGCAATAGCAAAGGAATTGAAACATGCAATAATATGTTTGTAAAGCACTTCAGGAACAGGGCCATTGTGGGACACTAGTACCTAATCGTGTCCATTGATTGTCATGAGCATGCTATGATCGATATGATGGTTTTAAGGTATGGATATGTCTTGGTTGTTGTATCTTTTGATGCGAGGAAACCTTGCCAAGGGATGGACTGCTTGGGATAGGGGTGCCAACAGAGCTTGGAAGGTGAGTATCTGCATGGAAGGGGTTGAACGAATTGCCCAAAGGACTATATAGAAGAGAAGGGAAGACTAGGGATGGATTTATTTTGTTCATTAACATTTCCAGATGGAACCAGATGCACATTGGGAGTGTGCCTTGGAACAATGAGTCAGTAACTGTTCACTGAGAGGACAAGTGGCACAGGATTGTACTGTTGGACATTGGATGCAGATTTGACTTTACAATGGATTTTGAATTTCTTGGGAAGGAGATGAATTCTGGTATTACTTTGAGGGTAGAGGTGTGAGACTTTGGATTCCCTTATTGCGAATGCAGACATCATATCTTTTCTTTGCTGGTTGAGAAAATGTGCATATGTGTATATGTGCATATTATTGTAAATACTGTATCAAGATGGATTTATAAAGCTCCATAGACAGTATAGTTATTTGTTGGTTGAGAAAATGTGTATATGTGTGTATTATTGTAAATACTGTATCAAGATGGATTTATAAAGCTCCATAGACAATATGGTTATTTGTTGGTTGAAGAAAATGTGTATGTGTATATGTGGATTCTAAGTACTATAATAAGTTGTATTGAAAAGCTCAAGTAAACGGTATTTTTGTCATGTTTTAGCAGATGGTCATTGTAAATACTGCAATGAGCTATGCTATAAATCTCAATGGGTAGTATGTTTTGTTTTAAACTATCTTATGGGTTATAGGTGTCATTGAACAACGAGGATAGTGTTCCCCTAAGGGGGAGAGTTTTGTAACATCCCTAGTGAAATTTCCATGTAAAAATATATATATACCATGGATGATGGGACACATATTCCAAGTTGAATAGTGGGGGAAACATCCTAGTGGGTGTTGATTCGGTTTAGTATGGCTAAGGAAATTGGAAAAGGAAATGGCCAAGGCTTTGGAAAGGCATGAGGCATTAATTGGCATTTTATTTATGAAAATTAGGAGAAAAAGGGAGGTGAAAGGTCACAAGTTGCATGTAAGGATGAAAATGAAGGAAAATAATGGAAAATGAAGAAAATAGAGGCCTCATTAATAAAAAGTCTTATGAGGATCAGTGGGAAAGACTTGGTTAATTCAGTTTTGGAGCTCTTTGATTATTTTCTCCCTTTCTCATACTCTTGGATACTTAGGGTTTTTTGGAGCACTCTTGGAGGGTCTGGTATACTTGGATTTTTGGAGCAAGAAGGCAAAGGAAGAGCAGGAAAGTGCAAAAGAGCATTGGGTTCAGCAACTACATCAGATTTGCTTGCAGGTACCAAGTTGCATGTATGATTTCTTCACTAGATTTAGCATGCATGGCACATGCATGTGGGTTCTTGGTCATGATATGTCACTGGCATGGAGGATTGCCTAGATTGACAGTGGATTTACCTAGCCTTGCCATTTTCTAGATAGCCATGGTGTTGTGAGTTATTTGCTTTGTTTTCTAGTTGGTTCACATGTTTCCTTAGCTTGGGTTGAGCTATTAGTTCTTGGAAGCCTTGGTTGGACAAATGCTTTGGAGCCCTGTGATGGCTTGGGTTGAGTTACTAGTCCTGTAGCCTTGGTTGGACAAACGCTCTGGAGACCTGCAACACTTGGGTTGAGTTACTAGTCCCGTAGCCTTGGTTAGACAAACATTCTGGAGCCATTGGTGGGTTGAGTTACTAGTCTCGTAGCCTTGGTTGGACAAATACTCTGGAGCTCGATAAAAGCTGTGAGTTGAGTTACTAGTTCTGAGATTTGGGTTGGAAAAAATACTATGGTGCCATGGAAGACTAGGATATAAACTTATCTAATGTTGGTTTTTTGATGTCCGACCGTGAGGTGGAATAAATGTTTGATGGGTTGAGGTGGATGGCCTCTGGAAGCCTTGGATGAGTTTTGATTGATGTGTTCTATGAGATCCCACATTCATGCTTGGAATATGGAACAGGGGTGAATGGTTGAAAAGAGATTTGGCTCATCCATTCTACGGTTGGGTGGAACATGGAAGTCCCATCACGGGTTTGGATTTTTCATCATTAATGAAAGGTTATTTCTCCTTTTATCTCTATGAGAATTATGGTGGATTATATGTGGTTTATATGACTATGATTCCATTGGTATTGATGTCCCTATTATGTTGGTTATGTATGTACTTTATGAAAACAATTATGTATGGATCTCATCATGTTCTTACTTTTTATTGAATGATCAATGTATCTATGATCTAATGGATGAAATGGCAGCTAATGTGATAAGGAGACAATGGTTCATATCGAATCTCATATAAGTATGAGACCCCGATGCTCAAATATGTTATTTACACCTGTAGGTTGCATATTTACTAAGTGTTTGACAAAATGTCTATCATGGTTAGGCTTGGTTAGGTCAAGCCCTTGATCAAGTTTTGAGTTATAGGCTTTGCCTTGGTGTCATTTGATGCCTTGGAAAGTCTCATCAAGTTCTAGGCATTGGTTTGGAGACTAGCCCTGGAAGTGGCTTAAATCTTACAGTCTTTGACATAGAACATGCTGAGAGAGACTGCAGTCTCTCCCTTGTAGGCAATGTGGGAGTGACTATAGGTTTACAGTCTCATGCATGCCTTGTCATGGGAGTGACTTTGGGTTTAATTCATTGAAATTCTAGGTTAACTTAGGGGTTGGGCACTTGGAGTGGTGGATTAGCTCTTGGGGGTCTTGAAGCACCTGAGGGAGGTATGTAAGGTCTCATTTTTTTGACCCCATTTCCTTAATGTTACTTAGGAGGTTGAGTCTTATCATAGTGGCCTCTCATCCCATGTTTACCCTAGCTAACCGGTTGCTTTGGTAGATGTGGGAGGAGGGTGTTACACACAAGGGGGAAAACACTTTCAAATTCTTCTTCTTATTAGATTGTCATAAAATGTTCAACAAAGAGAGAGAGTACAATGATCCAAATATTCAATCACAAAACTATCCAGCAAAACCAACCAAACAATATCCTAGAGATGAACCCAACAACATAACAAATCAAATTCATTGTTGATAATCTTGAGAACAATTTTCGACATCTGCGATCAACTATCAGACTATGTGGTTAACTTGTCACTTGAAACCCTACTTCTTGGCCGCACGGAGTAAGTGATCCTGTGTGTAGCTGAAGTGTATTGGCCTCATGGAGAGGCTTTTGTGCATGTGGCTATAGCAGAAGATTTCTTGTAACATCTCTATAGTTGTGAACCAAAAACCCTCATCTACATATGTGAGCTTTGGACCTTGCACTCTCAGACCTGTATGAACCAATATCTGTGAACCGACTTCAGATCTGTGCGAGCCAAACCAAAGAAGAGAGCAGAAGAGAATTCTTGATGATGATCTCCAAAAGAGGGTCACTTGAATCGCATTTATATCCATCCAAGGGTGTCTAATTTCCTTTTAGGGCCGACCTGTCTTTTTATGCACATGTGGGTTTCCATATTAAAATATAATTTTTCTTTAACAAAATTAAATTCTTCCAAGGGATAGGAGGGGTGTTTCTTGATGAGGAATATTGTCCAAAGGAGGAAATTTGTACCCAAGCTTCCAAATTAACATGAAATATAAGACATACAAGAAGAAGCAACACTAATTAGCGGGGAAAATATAAAGTCAACAAAGGAAAAACCTAAACGATACAAGTTGTTGAAATCTTTTGGTGTGTTTGAACATGTTGGAAATGATCGACTAAAGATGCAAAAGAAATAGCGATCAACTAATTAGAAATATACTATATGAATGAAGTTCAAAATAATTATATGGAACAAGAAGTAATTGATTGCTAATTTTATGCTTATGATCATTGTACTGAACTTTGTTTAGTCATTGGCTGATGAGGATGTAGTAGAGAAACCTAAGTGGCAACAAGATATGAAAATATAGATGGATTCTATTAAACAAAAATAAAACTAGTGATCTAAACTAGATTTTCATAATTACCATGTGACTTTGTTTACACATATTGAATTTGGGGCTAGTTAGAATCAAAACATAAAAATAACATGGATAGACCAAAATAGTGAACCCTTTATTTGAGAATCAGATAAGTGGAAGTTTGAGATTTTTGACATTGAGTCCATTCTAAATCAAATTCAATTAAACCAAATGAACCTAAAGTGCTGGCTTAAAACAAAATTGACCTACCAGTCCAATTTAGTGTGTCTCTAATGTAAACTAGTTTGGATTAGTTAGTATGATAGCTTATTAATTTAGAGTTGGTCTCTTAACATAATGTGACCTATAATACACATTAAAGTCACATCATAAAACTTTAACTACTAGTATTTTGGAGTATTAATCGTCCAAATCATTCCATCCCCCAAAAAAGTATTAACATGAAAATACTAATTTTCAATTATCTACCTCATCTAAATACATATCGAAAGTTTAACAAAATTTCCAAAAATAAAAAATATTTATATTAGGGGATATCTATATATAATATAATGTTATTGACTTTAGAAGGTTGAGCAGGAAACCATAACTAGTTGTTATGAACAAAAAATGATCATTGGGTGTTACAAAGAAAATAAACAAAAAAGAAATGATATTTCTATGACTACATATTTGTATTTTCAATGGAATCAAATAACTGTTGAGAGACACGTGTTTCATTATCAACCACAAAACAAGTTCCACATGAAAGGCTACATCCTTATGTCAAAAGCTTATGTTATGGAGTCATCAACAAAAGTTTACATAGATGATTACAAAATTGTAGAAGATACCATGTTTTTTCTTCTACTTCCAGATCCTATGAATTCTTTGGTGTTCAATTAGACTATTATGTACTTCATTTTTCAATAGATAAAATCCGCCTAAGTAGTCAACTCATTAAATTGACATCTCCTTTATTTGAACAAAGGCTTTTACTAAAATATCTAAGAAATATTTCAAGGTGAAATTTAAGTCAAATTTCCGATTGATAAATAAAACATCTAAGAAATTAAATCACTGCCGTTTCCCTTCTTTTAAGGTAAAAAATTAGTTATAAGTCCACTTAGTAACTAAAACATCTAATCAAGCAATTGCCACTCCCTTTCCCTTTTCTCTAGAGACTTATTTGTGTTGTGATTAACATAGATACTCTCTTTTAGTTTCAAATAAATCTTCCTCTACCTCAACAAATTTATCTTCCTCTAAATTCCAAGAAAAATTGCTATCTTATTGTATGTAGTAGCTCTAACTCTATAATCATAGATTTTATGGCCTAACTTTCAATAATAATAAAAAGGTCCTCTCCTTTTAGTTGTCTTCTCTTTTCCTTGATTATTTTGTTGATTTGTTTTTCCCTTTTCTAAAACATATTTCTCCATATTCATCATCACCTTCATGATTCTCTTTTTACATGAGAGGAGATCATGGTTTCTAAAGAGTATGTGTGACAACACCCAAATGCCTCAAGGCCTTTTTAAAGGAAATCTAGACCCGAACTCCAAGGTTACTTTATGGGTATGTGGTTATCAAAGTTCCTCTTTCTTCAACCACCTTAAGTATTTATGTGATCATCATTGTCTTCTACGCATCAAGAACTTTTGAACAATATAAATTTCATCCAAATCCCGGCTCTGGACAAAAAATTATGCCCATCTAAATATTCATCCTTCCTAGCACCATGTTAGCATCTGTACCATTGACACATGGTAGTCCTTTTCCCATATGTCCCTACTATATAATGCCACATCAGTTAACACATGGCTAACACATGGCAGTCCCTACCCACATATCACCAAGGCCTAGGGCCATATCCTCACCTGACACGTCAGACTACTGCTTGGATCCCAATCATATATTTTTCATAAATTATCATTATTATGATTTTTTAGATTTTCAGTCTTCGGAAAACAATATTTTCTTATTTTCTACTACAACTATTCCTCTCTTATGAATTCCTGTTGCGTTAATGAGTCAACCTTCTAAATATTTGGATCTAGGAAATATCAAAAGCCCCATTTAAATATAAGTATTTCTATATTCCATGTCACCTACCACACCAAGCGACATGAAACCACCACATCAACTATACTACACCCCAATTTGCCACATCATCACACCATGTTGTCATGCTATGTTAGTAATACATCAACATATCATGTCACCCCAAACTCATTCCCCATGCCATGTCAGACAAATACCTACCCATAGGGTTTGTGAGTGCTCACATGGGCTCCACATGAATTCCACATTGTCTTCCCAAACTTCAACTCCAAAATTTTTCAAATAGAGAGGCCAACTAATATATATAGGAAACAAAGTCTCCAATCACAAAGATACAAAATAGTTGTCACATCCCATAGATGGCCTGGTAAATGCCTTTCACAATAAAAAATACATGAAACGATTAAAAGCTCATCTCAACTTACACATTCTACTTCAAAAACTATACATATCACATTTATCACAAGTAACATACCTCAAAGCATACCTTTGTATACAAAATTCATTCATATGAGAAATAATGGCTAGTAACCAAACGCAACTAAATAATGACTCATCTCATCATTACAATATATTTAGTAACCTAGTATAGCAATAATCATTAAACATTGAACAACAATAAAATTTCATTAGCAGAGGAATAAATACACTTATCTAAGTCACTTAAGCTATGTTGAAAATTGAAAAGGGGAGTGCCACTATCCACCCAACCATAAACTCAATTGCACTACAATTTCTTTTGTAGTTGGTCAACCCAAAGCAAAATCTAATGCCTCAGGAATAAGTCTCATATAGGGATTTATAGGGTTCAAATTAGCGTAAAGGACATGAAGGCCACTCTCTTTCACACAATAAAAATAGTATGTTGCCTCTCAAACACTAATCAAGGGCGTATTAACACTTATATTTCCACAATGGGTCTACATGGCATAAAAGGGAGTTCTTCTTTGTGCTAGAAGTTCCTCGATACTTCCCATTTCTTAGCACCTTTCATGGTCAATTTAGACAAATTAACTAGAAATTCTACCATTGCTCTAGCTCAGGATGAAGGCTTCAACATTGAATTATTTACCCAATCAAGTAATTTTACACCTCCAAATAGGTTACTATGATCCAAAAGGCTTATTTTCACCTTTTGTTCAGAGTCATAGCCTCAACACATATGTGTGGTCATGTTTCTCTTCTCACAAGTTATCTCTGGTTCAAATACACTTTATATTTCTCTATATATGACACACTTAACATTGCAACAACAATTCATTTTTATTTATTTGTAACTACACACACTCCTACCACCTATTTCCCCATGTAATAGTCCCAGGTCAAAATTTCATGTAATAAAGTTAATAAAGGAAAAATAAGACCAAGGTCATGGAAAACTTATTCCAAGCTTAATGTTGGGAAAAACATCATAGTGGATGTTCATTTGGTTTATTATGGCTAAGGAAATTGGCAAATACATTGAAAAATAAAAGAGGCATTAATTGATATATTATTTATGAAAATAATGGAAAATAGGAGAAAAGGAAGGTGAAAGGTTATAGGTTTCAAGTGAGGAGGAAATTGAAGGCAAATTAGTGGAAATTGAAGAAAATAGAGGCCTTAATGATAAAAAGGCTTTTGAGGATAAGTTCACAACCTTTTTTTCAGCTTAGTTTTGGAGCTCTCTCTCTATTCTCTCTCTCTCATACCCATGCACACTTAGAGCATTCTTGGAGCACTCTAGAATTGGATAAAGGAAGGACAACAAAGCAAAAGGAAGCAAATATCAAGCAAGGAAGATTTGGAATAAGCAACTACAACAAAATTAGTTTTGGCATGCATGGTACATTCATGTGTGTATTTGGTTTTCTTGTTGTCATTGGCATTGGTTTTGCTAGGTGTGATAGTGGTTTTAGCTTTGCCTTTCCATTTCCTGATAGTTATAGTGTGATGGAGTCCTCTCTTTTGTTGAGCTTGGATTTCTTTATGGTTTTGGAACCAGGTGAGGTGGTCTCAAGAAAATCTCCAAGGGCCTAGAAATCCCTTGTTCGGTAATGGCGAGATACATGGTAAATCTTGAGGGTAGAGATGGGAAAATTCCTTAAGGTATTGGTGAAAAAATCCAGAGACATCCATGCTCGTTTAGGACCTATTGGTCCCTTGACCATTTTTTCTAGGATGGTGGTAAAGCTTGGTAGTGCATGTTTCTTTTTTTGGGCCTAGAAATCCCTTGACTAGAAATGATGGGATTGTGGTAAATCCTGGTTGGATAGGTGCTTGCTTCAGGCCTAGAAATCCCTTGACTGGTAATGGTAGGATATGTAGTAAATCCTAAGGAAGCCTAGTTGTTTTTTCGTGAGTCCCACATTCACGCTTGGAATATGGTGGGGGGTGATTTCCTTAAAGAAAGACTTGGTTTAGCCCAATCTATGGTTAGGTGGTACGTGTAAGTCCCCGATGATTGGCCTCTAAATTAGACATAAATTAAGGCCCATGCCTCTAAATTAAACATAAATTAAGGCCTATGACCATCCTTCAACACATTAAACCTCTTTTTTTGCATTAGATAATGTATTTTTAACTTTAATATATTCATTAGTAAGGTTTATGAATAATTGCGTATTTGTGCCTAATATTATTTATTTTTGTGGAATATTATGAGAATATTGGGCAAATTATGAAAATTTGGAGGAGGAGATAATTTAGGGACTGGCTCCCTACTACAGGAAGATCACTATTGAATAATAAATATACAAGATATTATGGAATTATGGCACAAATTGTGGAACTCCAATGATTGAGAAAATCTAGGAATGTGTTCCCTGCCATTTAATGCAGATTCCTAGTATTGGGAACCAGATCAACTAATCAAGGGATTTTTGTGAGAAAAGATTCCTCCATTCATGGGGAATGATTCCTAATCATTTTGTGTAAGCACCAAGTTTAATTTTCATCTAGAGGGAGATTTTCATTTGTCTTCTTGTGGAGAGAACTCATATTTATGCAGCTCCATTGTATTTTCTTGCAAGGATGTAATGGTATTGATGAAAATAATGAAGATTGGTGTCATGTTCAGCTTCTAAATATTGCTCTCCTCCATAGGTCTTTGATTTTCCTTGGGCTTGGCCATCCCACAAGCCTCAAAAACTTTTTGTATCATTTCCTTTTCTTCTTTCCACTTCTTATTCACATACATCTATTGTGTTTATTTTTTTCTATTTTTGCATTTAGTATTAATGATTTCTTGTTGTAGGATTGGGTTAAAAGGTTGATGTAAGTTCTTTTGCAGGATCAAGAGTATCATTTCATCCTTGGAAAATATTTGGAATGTCTCAGTAATCAATGAGCTAGATGGATTAGCTTTCTTATTCCCAAACCTAGATTTCTAGAACTCCTTTGTGGCAAAGAACAATAAATTTCTTCTATTTTTTATAGCATAATAACAAGCTTCAATCGAGTTGGTTCCACTTGCATTAGATCACAAAAAACATTCCATTTCATAACACAAATTACCCCATTTAATTTGCACTTGATTAGGTTAGGCATTTTATAGATTTACTAGCTCACTAGTTCTAGAATTTATAGATTTTCGACTAATAATTTTCTGTTATTTTTTTAGCATGGGTTAACAGAGGTATTTTTTAGTGATTCCACTTGGAATGGGGACCTAAGACATCCTAGTTAATAAAAAAATTGTCCCATCCAATTTGGATTTGATTTTCTTGGTCATTCAATGAGTTATAATTTCATATAGTAAATCTATAACATCCTGTAGTAAAATAGGGGATCCTGTAGGAGAGCTAGGGGATCTTGTAGGAGAACTAGTACATCTTGTACGAAATCCTATAGCGGCCTGTTTTGAGCTCGAATTGAGAAAAATCATCATTGAAGATGGGATTAGGCCTCTATTTGACCTCCATGCCATCAAGTCCATTTTAACCCTGTTCCTCCATACCTGTCTCCCCTGCCAAAGAACAAGTGAGGATTAGAATTTGCATTTATAAAACAAAAAGAATAAAAAAACAAGTTCTTTTATATTTACACACGCACATAGCAATTAGTAATATCTAGATCATATTTCATGCTTAGATTAGTTAAAACATCGCATGTGGAAAATAGGGTTCTTTTGCAAGCAAAGTGTGTTAATAAGTAGATAGAGGATTTCATGTTACTTTACAAGCATTTCTAAATTCAGCCTTTCATTCCTACAAATAGGCATCATTTCTTTCCTTTCATGACAACAAAGGAATGACACATTGTATGTTGCACATATAGTGCCGATACCTCTTAGTTTTGTACGGATTTTATAATTAAAAGTCAGTAGCCTTGGGAATTGCAACATTCTTGCTGCAATACCAAGGCTCATCACTTTTTGGCACCATTGCCGGGGAGGTGTCAAAGTACGAATTATTTTCTTCCCTAGTTGATTCATTTCTTTTTACTTTTTGCAAAAACAAAAAAATATTTGCATTAGGCATATTTAATTTCAAAAGTAGAAAATTGCATGCATTATAGTTTTCATTGAATCATAAAGACAAAAACAAAAAATTTCTCGAACACCAACCCAACCCCCCCATTAATGTGGTGTAGTAAGAGCCACATCACCATTCACTTTTATAGGTAGAAGAAGAAGATGGTAAAGAATGTAGAAGAAATGGATGGAGATGATGACAATGAGGAAGATCCTCTCGGATTTCCCATTCAAGATAGTGATGGTAGTGTGCACATGAAGAACATCCCTCCATATTTTCTTCCAAAATTTCATGGTCTAAGGTCAGAGGATCCAGAAACCTTTCTCTTTGAATTTGAAATTGTTTGTATATCTTATGGTTACTTATTAAAAACTCAAAAATTGAGATTGTTTCTGACAACATTGAAGGATAGAGCTCTTAAATGGTTCATGAGTTTAGGGACTAATTCAATAAGATCATGGAATAATATGCAAAATATATTTCTAGAAAAATATAAAGATCATGATCTTAAAGAAGAAACCTTTAGAATGAATCAAAGAGAATATTAGAGCCTTGAGGATCTAATAGAGAGGTTCATGTATAATGTTAAGAGGAAAAACTACATCATTTAGGATCTGACAAACTAAAAACCCTCTTACTTAGAACAATTACGGATGATGGATTAATCTCCTTGATCTCATGAGTAGAGGTGATGTATACCAATTATCATTTGAAGAAAGTTGTGAAACATGCAAACACATATCAAGAGGAAATACAAGAGTAGGTAAATTGGCATCAAGATCAATAAGTCAGCTAAACTTGAAAATTTGTTCGATGAATTCAAAACATAAATTCTTAGAAATCTAACCAAAAAAGTAGAAATGTTAAGAATGCAAGATGAATAAAAAGAAGATGTTGATATTTGTGTTGTTCATGTAGAATCAGATGATGTTAAACATTGCCCATCATTACCAAGGTTGAAGGAAGTTCACCAAGAGGACAATGGAGCAAGTCAATTGGCAATGCATCTATGTTATATAGCTCCAAGAGGACCATGGTAGCCTAGTAAACCTATTATGATGCAAGAGCCTAATTCATAATTTCAAGGTTATGCATATCCACCTCAAAGTAATTGGAAAACACCCTTTCTTTGGCAACA
Source organism: Pinus taeda (assembly GCA_000404065.3). Classification (NCBI taxonomy): domain Eukaryota; kingdom Viridiplantae; phylum Streptophyta; class Pinopsida; order Pinales; family Pinaceae; genus Pinus; species Pinus taeda. Next base: position 52,440 of record APFE031256046.1, on the reverse strand, counting down.
TTGGCCATCTCAACCCCAAAACCAATCTTGGCAACAAGGCTGACAAGGAACTTATGGGAGCCATCCACAATATCATTATTTTCCTCAATATCCTACATACCCAACTCCATGTTATCCCTAACATTCATCTCCACCACAATCACAACTCCAACCACATCCATCTTAAATATCCACTCCCACTCAACTACGTGTACCACCATTTCCAAACCCACACATTGAAATAGATTAACCCACTTACAATGTTGAGGTACAACACTTCCAAACATCTCCTCTCGAGATCAATGGTATTTGCCATAGCTCAAGAAGAGTACTACAAAAAAGAGATTATCTTGATATGATTGAAGGACCACATCCAGAAGAGGAAGATTCAAATGAGAAGACCATAAAATCATAGGCTGCACTTGATGAAGAGAAGACATCAAAATCAGAGACCGAGAGAGCTCCCTCATGGTTACCATCAAATCTTCCATGTCTTTAAGAGAACAATCAACAAAAAGAGGAAGATTTGAAGGTCATGGTAGAAGAAGACATGAAGAATGATCCAGATAAGCAATAAAACCAAGGGCATGAAAGATATATTGAGGTTTGGTTCCAGACAGTCACTAAGTTGCAACAAAAATCTCTTCTTCAGTTGTGCTTTATATCATCAAAGTCAAAGCATTTTATCATTCAAATCGAGGTACATGTCAAAGCATACATTTCAAGCCTCCACAACATTTTGTTTTTCATCTTGATGTGCACATGGCTCCATTAGAAGTATTCTTATACTTGAAAGTGATTTTGTTTTTCAAGTAGGGTAGGGTAGAAAAAAAAAATGAAAAAAAAGAGAAAAGATAAAAATCTTAGTGAAAACCTCCTTGGAGGTGTCTCATATTGGCTCATTGATTGAAAACCTCTATGAGGTGGTCAATGGGTTGGGAAAAAAGAGAAAAAAGAGAAAAAAGAAAAGATCCTAGGTGAAAACCTCCTTTGAGGTGCCTAGGCAGACCTACTAGTTGAAAACCTCATTGAGGCAGTTAGAAGGTCTAAAAAAAAAATAAAAAAAAAATCCTTGCTCCATGTATCTCTTTGATGAATGTAGGTGCTCTCCAACAACTATAAGGACAAAAACAAGTTGCCACCAAAGAAAAAAAAATAGGTCAAACCTAGTCAAAAGAAGTCAAATTGTGACTTTCTCCTCCTTTTCTCAAATGCTCCAACAAGGCCAAGGCCATGCCAATCCATCACTCTCATCTATTTCCACCATCCACTCATCATTTCCAAGCTTCTACCACTCATTTTCCTTACTGTCGCAAAATACTACAAGAAGGCTCTGTTTTACTACAGGAAACAAAAATACATAGAGCAAAAAATTATTTTTCCCATAACTTAAAAACCATGCATCCATTTTACAAGATGTTTCAAGTGCAGATGCATATGGATGGTGGTAACATGCTTAAGCAATTTCAACAAATTTCAGTGCACAATTTTCAAGAAATCAGCATCCATCACCTACAACCATTTTTGAATTTTCTCGATATCTATGCATCCATTTAAAAATATGTTTCATGGGGAGATGCATATGGATGATGGTAACATGTCTAAGCAATTTCAACAAATTCTAGTGTACGGTTTCCAAGAAATCAACCTCCATCATCTTCAGCCATTTTTAGTTTCTCTCGAGATCCGTGCATCCATTGACCAATTTTTTTTTTTATGGGGAGGTGTATAATGATAATGGAAACATGCTCAGAAAGTTTTAGGTCAATCCATTCTACCGTTTGGGAGATATGGACAAAACAAGTTTGCTACAAAAGGTTGACCTGAATTACTACAGGAGTTCCCTGTAGTACAGTACTACAAGAAGTTATGAAAATCTATAGGAAAGGTAGCTTGATGGAAAAATTATGATGTAGGCCTATTTTGGGATAGGAAAAAAGGATATTGACTTCACCACATCCCATCCAACACCCATTATGACCATGCCACTCTATGACCACACCTTCTACTCATTCCATTACCTATTTAACCTCCAACAGAGAAAGGACACAAACATTAAAAAAAGGGGAGCTACAACAGCCTATTTGGAAGTAACAATAGGCTCCAGGCCTAACCTTCAACACCATGATTAAAAGAGGAGAAGCATAACTACAGGCACAATGAAACTCTTCCAGAGCTCAACAGCAATAGAGGAAGACATCACCTGAACATCAACAAGATGACAACCCATCAGCAAAATAAGATCAACAAAAATGAAAAAGGAAGTCAAGAAGATGTACTTGAGTCATGAGAAGCACAACAACATCAAGTCAGTAGCAATGTGCATGTCTCTCCAACAACCATCAGGTAGGTACAGGTATGCAATATTCTTGACCTCTTCTCTTGAGCATATTATAGTTAGAAATTTGTTGTCAATGAATGAGAGATGAGGTTTTATAAGCTAAGGATGGGTCAGAAGTCTCAACTGCCTTCAACTATTTAATTTTAGCTCACTCCTTCACTCATGCAATGTTGAAAAGTCAAATTATGAAGGGTAATGATTTCAATGAATGAGGACAACAGTTAAAAGAAGAATTTTTTGCAAAGGCCAAGTCACCACAACACTCCAAGCCCTCCATCGACTTCATATTCACTATCTATCCTCATTCATCCATTCCATTTCATAATTTCAAGAACAAGCCCTATCTCACCATGAAATTTCTTGAAAAAGAAAATAGAGCATCCTCTCATTTTCACAAACCTACATCATTTCTCATCACTCCCATACAGTTAGAAGAATCCGAAGGAAGAAGGAATGACTACTAAAGGAAGGCAGAATGCTGCTACAAGAAGGAAGAAAGAAAAAATTGTGATAAAACCCAAAATGGCAGTGCCTAAGAGAGACCTAATCAAAACAAATAACTCCAAGGCCATTAGGCAAACATCTAGGCCACAAGAGAGAAGAAGAAGAAGGCAACAAAAGGAAATGAGGCATCCACCATCAAAACAGAACTCAAACTGTAGTGATGAAAAGAGACTTTCCAAGAGGTCTCTGATCTCTTTCTAGCTTTTGTCCAAGGCCTAAAAGATGTTATAGAAATGAAAGAAAGGTGTGGGAGTCAAACTGAGGGCCTGCCCTAGGCTCAGACTATCATTTATGCTCAAAAAGGGTTTCCTGTAGTTTTAACAGGGTTTCCTGTAGTTTTGACAAGAATTACTACATGATGTGCTAGTTCTCATCTAAAGACATTTTGAAGGTTTCAGAGGTTTCCAAATGGTTGAACAAGGTAGAAGAAGGTTGATAAGTATGTGGAAGACCTTGCCAAACTGAAAAATATTTAAGAACCATCTTGAATAAGGGAAAGAAGGAAAACTAATGGTCTCAAGAAACAAGGATTTTTCTTTGCACAAATATGTTTTTGGGCTTGTCCTTGTAGAAATCACAACCAAGATTCTTAATGCACAAGAGAGAGACCACCAGGGCCATGAATGAGGCACAATGAGGTCACTAAGTTGCTCAAAGGATGAGCAACACTTTCAGCAGGGGGTATGATGAGCCTCTAAATTAGACAGAAATTAAGGCCCATGCCTCTAAATTAAACATAAATTAAGGCCTTTGACCATCCTTCAGCACATTAAACCTCTCTTTTTGCATTAGATAATGTATTTTTAACTTTATTACATTGATTACGAAAGTTTATGAATAATTGCATATTTTTGCCTAATATTATTTATTTTTGTGGAATATTATGAAAATATCAGGTAAATTATGAAGATGTGGAGGAGGAGATTATTTATGGACTAACTCCCTACTACAGGAGGATCACTATTAAATAATAAATCAACAAGATATTATGGAATTATGGCACAGATTATGGAACTCCAATGATTGAGAAAATCTAGGAATGTGTTCCCTGCCATTTAATGTAGATTCCTAGTATTGCGAACCAAATCCACTAATCAAGGGATTTTGGTGGGGAAAGCTTCCTCCATTCACGAGGAATGATTCCTAATCATTTTTTATAAGTACCAACTCGAATTTGCCTCTAGGGGGAGATTTTCATTAGTTTTCTTGTGGAGAGAACTCATATTTTTGCAACTCCATTGTATTTTCTTGCAGGGATGTAGTGGTATTGATGAAAATAACTAAGATTGGTGTCATGTTCAGCTTCTAAATCTTGTTCTTCTCCATAGGTATCTCAGTTTCCTTGGGCTTGGCCATCTTAGGAGCCTCAAAGCCCTTTTGTATCATTTTATTTCCTTCTTTCCACTTCTTTTTTTGCTGAATTAAGAGTTGGACCTTCTATTCAAATTAAAAATACAACCATATTACATAATGTACAAAAGAGAAGAGAAGTGGGCCACCTAAAGCCTAGGAAACCGAGCCTAAGGCCCACTCACCGGGCCCAGGGCCCGCAAAAACATGGCAATATGACTACAATAGATAATCGGATGCCTTGACCATTCGATCTATCCTTTGAGATCTAACGGTCATTAACAATATCAAGCTGTTAACAAGCACTCCCTTTAACTCTTGAATCAGACCCGATGAGCCTATAGAGATTGCTCTATAAAAATTTTGGGTCTGATTTGGTTGATAACCCTCACGCATGTAGTCCGCCTGAAATTTGCCAGATGCATGCGATTCCTGCCCGTCTGCGTAGCTTGCTCACTATTTAACATTGCCTTCGGACCCGAAGCTAGATAAAGCTACTGTTAAAGTTGATTTCGGGTCTGATTGCCTTGATAACCGTCTTGCTTCTTGCAACGCAGATTTGCTGCGATTGCTGCTATTTCTCCTACCTGCTCATACTTTAACTAATCTCCCTACATAACCACTGGAAAGGCTTTCTGTAACATGATTCAAATTCATGTAAATACCTGAGTTGTTAATTGACATCCACCCAAGAACTTTGGGACTGTAGGCTTCTGGGCACCTATTCTGGCCTGAGGAATGACCATTCTTTTCGTTTCTATCCTTGAACTGCTGATTCATATGGAATAACATTCATATGTTTCCCGAAGACTACATCTTGCTAGTATCCCCTGCTCTGATAAAGCTCCTGGTCTTCATCCGCCTGTCTGAGACACTCTTCCCTCAATCTACCCTAGAGGATCTCTCTCCATTTATATTTATCGTTGATTTTAGCACAGAGTACGCCTCCATTAGCTAAGATGTCTGCTAATTTGTTGGTTTTTCGGCGCACATGAGTGAAACTCAAGGTTCTCATGTTCTGCAAGTGGGATTGAATCCTTTGATAGACTTGCAAAAGCCTCCAATGTCTTGAAACTTTTTCCGAAGCTGATCTGTAACAAATTCTCTTGACCGAATTGATAATCAATTTGAAATCTGGTTCCATTATAATGTTATGAATATTTGAGTCCCTCAAGACTTCTAAGCATTGCTCCATGGCCATGAGCTCTGCCATATTGTTTGTGGCTTTCCCCAAATTACTATGAAAGATGATTTTTGTACGACCCTTTTCATCCCTTATCACTCCTCCATAACCAACCATGCATGGGTTTCCTTTTGAGGCCCCATCAATATTACATTTCAAAAAACCTTGAGGGGGGGGAGGGGGTGTTGCCAGAAATCCTTATCAACATTTATATGATTTGCCTTTTTATTTTTTCCCTTTGGGGTGAGCCCTTGCATTCCCAGCTGCATTAGTATCTGCACATCAGTATCTTTTGGTTGGTTCTCTGGGGGGTTTTTAATGAGAGTTTCTACCATCTCATTGAGTTGTCTTAAAATATGTTCCATGATGCACTGGGAAAAACCTTTCATGTTTTTGAATATTCAGTTGTTACATTCTTTCCAGACATCCTAGATTAGAAATCTTGGAGTTAAAGCCCAAGCTTTGTTGACTATTTCATTATTTGAAAAAATTTTCCTCCACTTCTTTAAGGTGCTAGTAATACTCCCCATGTCTTTGTCTGTTTGTCTAAATATTGAGGCAATCCAATTCCACAATGTGGATGTGAATGGGTATAGGTTTAGAAGGTGATCCATAGTTTCTTCTTGAGCTTCACATAGTTGGCATTCAGATGGACCAACTACCCCTCTTTTCCTCAGGTTTTCCCAGGTTAGAATTTTTTAATGCTGTACTAACCACATGAATAGTTTGATCTTCATCCAGCTTTGATTCCGCAATGGGTCCTTCCATACCCCGTCAGGGTTTGGAAAGTCAAGCCTAATTGCTATGCACTTAGCCTCTTTGAGGTTAAAATTGCCTTCATTGTTATTGCCCCATCTCAACTGGTTTGAATATGCTGATGTCAATATCTTTCTCTATTCCATGATAGATGATAGAGCTTCTACTCATGCCTTCAAAGGGGAGTCATCACTATATTCCAAGTTCTTCCATATCCTCCATTTTCCCTCACTTTTTTCCTGGTCCCAGAATTCATTTACTCTGAGTAACCTTTTGTTATCAGTATCATTCTTAAGATTTGCAAATCCTTCTCTTAACAATTTGGGTTCCTGTTGCCACTTATCCTCCCAAAACCATGCAAGATTTTCATCTATGATTTCCTAGAAACTGTGTTTTTGAACAATGTCTCTGTTCTCCCAGGCTTTGTTCCAAATGTGGGAGCCTTTGATGATCCCAGACATTCTAATGTGATCCCTGTCTTTCCAATTGTTTGCATATTTTTGTTTCCAAATTTGGGCCCAAGGGGAAGATGAATATTTTAGCCATCTCCACCAAAGTTTTTCCCCCAAAACTTTGTTTAGCATTTCAGGATCATCCAGTCCCAAACCTCCATGTGACTTAGGTTTACAGATATTTTCCCAAGCTACCAAGGCCCATTTTTTTTTTCTCTTCCCCTTTGCCCCAAAGAAAATCTCTTTGGATATTTCTGCATAGTTGCATGACTCGTTTAGGAGCTGGAAGGACTGAAAACATAAAGATGGGGACCATTTGTAAGACAACTTTTGTTAGTACCAGTCGTCCTACTAGGTTCAAAGACCTACTTGTCCATTTTCGTATTTTGTCCTATAGCTTATTAATCACAGGCTCCCAAACCTTTTTTCTCAGAGGTTTGTTAGTTAGCTGAACTCCCAGGTATTTAGAGGGTAGAATATCTCTTTTAAAGCCTAGAATTATGGATATATTTCTCTGAATAGCAATGTCAATGTTGAAAAAAAAAAATTTTGTTTTGGAAAGGCTTACCTCTGTGCCTGCAGCCATTGCAAAGTCTTTCAGGATTCGCTTGTAGGCTAGAGCTTCCCTGATTGTAGGTGTTCCCTGTAGCATAGTATCATCCACAAATTGTTGATGGGTCAAAGCATCTCTGTTCATGGTAAGTTTGAGACCCTGGATTTTACCTTATGGTTTGGCAGACTTGATAGCTTTGCCAAGTCCTTCCATCATGAGAATAAAGAGAAAGGGTGAGAGAGGATCTCCTTGTCTGAGACCTCTTATCAAATTAAAGGGCTTGGATGGTGATCCATTTACTAGTATTGAAAAACTAGAGGTAGTTACTAGGGCCATCACCCATCTTACCCAGTTATGGTCAAATCCATATGCTATAAGAACTCTCCTTATGTAAGCCCAACTTATCTTATCATAAGCCTTTTCTAGGTCAAGTTGTATAATCATTCTTGCTTGCCTATTACTTATAAGTGAGTGAACCACCTTGTGAGCTTGAATAATATTGTTTAGAATTTGTCTGCCTTCCACAAACCCAGTTTGTTCCTCAGATACTAGGGTTGGGAGAAGGGGTTTAAGCCTGTTGGCAATAATTTTGGAAATTATTTTATACACCAAATTGCATAATGCTATTGGTCTAAATCTGTCTGGATTCATAGCATTATCCTGTTTTGGAATTAAAGATATGAAAGAGGTACTGAGCACCTTCAACACAGTTCTAATTTTTCTTGAGTCCTCCACCACATCGAGGATATCCTGCTTGATAATTTTCCAACATGCTTTAAAGAAGTCAACATTAAAACCATCTGGACCTGGTGCCTTCCCATTTTGCATTTCTTTGATGACTTCATTAACATCCTCTTCATTCACAACCCTGTTTATATTGTAATTATCTTTTCATGTCACAAGCTTAAGAATGTGCCTTGTAAAGTCCCTGATGAATTGTGATCTGTCCAAGAGAGGTTCCTCTGCTATTCCTTGGAAATGTTTAACTAGCTCAGCTTCTATTTCTTTGTGGGTATCGATTTGATTCCCTTGAGAGTCTTTGATTTTTGGGATCCTATTATGATACCTGTGATCCGTGGTAGATTTGTGAAAAAACCTTGTGTTCCTTTCTCCTTCTTTTAACCATTGTACCCTTGATTTTTGCTTCCAAAATATCTCCTCTTGTTTGCATAATTCTTCCCATTCCTGTTGATGGTAGTTAGCATGTTCCTTTCTTTCCCCATTGAAGCCATCTGTAATGAGGATCTGGTTAATTTCATGTAGCTTTCGTTCTGGCACTTCTTTTCCTTCAAAAATGTTTCCAAACTCATTCTTATTCCAATCTTTAAGCCTGTTTTTGATATGTTTCAATATTTTATGCAAGAGGAACATTTTAGTGCCCTAAACTTGCATATCCTCTATCACCATTTTTCAATATTGCTGATAAAGTCTGGATGGTTGAGCCAAATGTTTTCAAACATTAAAGGTCTATTTCTTGGAGTTCCTATAAAGGACACTTCAAGTTGAACAGGCCAATGATCCAAGCCACCGAAAGGGAGTATCAGTGCTAACAGGTCAAGGCCTATAAGGATAACGTCCTCCGAGATAATAAATCTGTCTAGTTTTGAGGCTACCCGAAACTCTCCTCCCCTTTTATTATTCCAGGTAAAGATGCCATTACTTGTCTCTATGTCTACTAGCCTCATATTTTTTATAGAATTCTGAAATGATATGGAGTCTCTGCCTAGTGATCTGGTTCCACCTTTTTTCCCTGATAGTGACCTAATCATATTAAAGTCCCCACCCAAAATCTAGGGGATGCCCGAATGTCTATCTCTCAAGTCCTCCAGTGAAGTAATAAGTCTTAGTTTGTCTTTAGGCTTCTGTGGACCATAAACATTTGTGATTAAATAAACTTCCTTATCCCGCAAAGGTTGAATAACCACTGATAATTAGTTCCTAGATGCTTCAGCATCTAGGATTCCTATTTTCCGAGGGTTCCATAGTGTGAGAATTCCTCCTACTATTTTATCTGCTTTGACTTCTAGATATTCATATTTGTTCAACCATTTGCTGTGAATTTCTCTTATTTTTTCCACTGAACATTTTGTTTCCTGGATAAAACTCATATCTGGTTTTTCTTCTTTCATTCTATTGCTAAGATTCCTTTGCTTCCTTTTACTCCCTAGACCCCTAATATTCCATGTTGTTGAGCTTCATTAAGAAATATTTGTAAATGAGTAACTGGTTAGGTATTTCATCTTACCTATATCGATCATGATTTTTCCACACTCTATTATCAGCTCGTTCTGTTTTTTCCTACCTCTTTTCCTTCCTAGGTTCCTAGCAGCTAGTCCCGTTGCTGCCTTCATTATTTTCACCCCTTCGTTGTCCTGACTATCATGGTTACTTTTGACTCCCGAACCTTTTGCTTGAGTTCTCCATAGGAACAACTATTGGACTCTGTTGAATTCCTCTTGTGGCAGTGAATCCATTCCTTTGGTGGTTCCTTGCTCTAGGAACTTTTCCAGATCTAGATGCTTCGTATCAAGAATACCTTGTGGTTCATGATCTTCTGTTCCCACCTCACTCGGGGTCATCTCTTGGTCCCTATCAAGCTCCATTATGTTCATCAGATCCTCCTTTTTTTGATTTTTGTCATGTGTGTCCTCCATACTCTCTTCCTTCTCCTTCCCCACAGGGCTTATCTCTAGAGTCTGAATTGCATTATCGTGCTCCTCTTCTTCTTCTAGAACCTTGTACCTATTTGGACTTGGCTTCTTTTCCTCATTTATTTTCTCTTGGTACTTTCTCCCTCCTTTACCTCTATTTCCCACTTTGCTTAAGCTTTCAGTTTCTTTCCCTGAGGTAGCTTTAGTTCTACTTTTCATTTTGTTTAAGGGTCAATCCCTGAATAGATGCCCATTTTCATGGCACTTACAACATCTGAAAGGAACATGCTCATAGTCCACCACTTGTACCCATTCTTCATCAAAAACTTCCAAAATAACTTCGTCCAGTAGAGCTCCAGAGAGGTCCATATCTACGCAAATCTGGGCAAAGGAGGTATACTTTCCCCTCCTAGTGGCCTATGATATTTTAACAAAGTGCCCTAGATTATTTCCCATTGCTTTTAATGATTTTGGCTGCCAATAATCCAGTGGTAAGGAGTAGAGCCTAACCCAAACTGGGACTGAAGTGAATTTCTCGCACTCCGAGACAAAATTCATAACCCAAGGCTACATATAGAGGCCTGCAACAGCATAGAAGTAGGGCCCTCCTTCAAACACCCTGTCTTTATCCTCAATGTTTGTAAAAACAACAGTGAAGAAACCCTTTGATCCAAGGTGCAAGTCTATATCCCCCTTAGGTTTCCAATGATTCTTTATCCATGCCTGTAATGCCTTCTCCGTTGGCCATAATCCCATCAATTTACAAATGACTGCATAAGTCGCCATGTGTTCTCTATGCACTTGTAGCGCTAGATCACTTAACACCACTCTGGGTATGATAGTTTCCCTAGGCTTACACGGTCTAGTTCATTTATGTTATCCACTTTCTAATTTTCTCCTTCTATTCTTTTTTCTTTTTTGACTTCTTCCTGCATATCTTCCTACCCTTGTGTACCTTTGTTGTCTTGTTTCCCTTCTCCTAAAATCTCGCTTTTAGCCTCCAGAGGTTTCTTGAATCGATTCAAGACTACATGACTGTAGGAGGGAGTGGAACTCCCCCCCTCTCACCTCTCCATGGTGCCCAACACTTAACTTTTACTGCAAACCCTAGCTCTCTCTCCCCAGAGGTACGATAATCTCATCTCACATTCCCTTCTTTCCACTTCTTATTCACATGCATCTCTTGTTTTTATTTCTTTCTATTTCTGCATTTAGTATTAATGATTTATTGTTGTAGGATTGGGTTAAAAGGTTTATGTACGTTCTTTTGTAGGATCACGAGCATCATTTCATCCTTGGAAAAGATTTGGAAGGTCACAGTAATCAATGAGCTAGTTGGATTAGCTTTTTGGAACTCCTTTGTGGCAAAGTACAGTAAATTTCTGCTATTTTTTGTAGCATGCTAATGAGCTTCAATCAAGTTGGTTCCACTTGCATCAGATCATAAAAATATTCCAGCTCATAACAAAAATTACCCCATTTCATTTGCACTTGATTAGGTTATTCATTTTATAGATTTACTAGCTCACTAGTTCTCGAATTTCTAGATTTTCGACTAGTAATTTTATGCTATTTTTTAGCGTGGGTTAATAGAGGTCCTTTTTAGTGGTTCCACCTAGAATGGGGACCTAAGACATCCTAGTCAATAACAAAATTTGTCCCATCCAATTTGGATTTGATTTGATTGGTCATTAGATGAATTATAATCTTGTATAATAAATATGTAACATCGTGTAGTAAAACATGGGATCCTGTAGGAGAACTAGGGGATCATGTAGGAGAACTAGTAGATCTTGTAGGAAATCCTATAGCGGCTTGTTTTGAGCCTGGATTGAAAAAAATCATTATTGAAGCTGGGATTAGGCCTCTACTTGACCCCCATGCCATCAAGTCCATTTTAGCCCTCTTCCTCCATGTCTGTCTCCCCTGAGAAAGAACAAGTGAGGATTCACATTTGCATTTATAAAACAAAAAGATTAAAAAAATGAGTTCTTTTATATTTACACATGCACACAATAGTTAGTACTCTTTAGATCGTATTTCATGCTTAGGTTAGTTAAAACATCACATGTGACAAATAGGGTTAAAATAAAGTTCTTTTGCACGCAAAGCATGTTAATAAGTAGATAGAGGAATTCATGTTACTTTATAAGCATTTTTAAATTTAGTCTTTCATTCCTGCAAATAGGCAACATTTCTTTTCTTTCATGACAAGAAAGGAAGGACACATTGTATGTTGCACATATAGTGTCAATACCTCTTAAGTTTGTATGAACCCCAGGTTGATAATTAAAAGTCGGCAGCTTTGGGAGTTGCAGCATTCTTGCTACAATACCGAGGCTTATCACTTTTTGGCACCGTTGCCGGGGTGGTGTCAAAGTATGCATTGTTTTCTTCCCTAGTTGATTCCTTTCTTTTTACTTTTTGCAAAAACAAAAAAAATATTTGCATTAGGCATATTTAATTTCAAAAGTAGAAAATTGCATTGCATTATAATTTTCATTCAATCATAAAAACAAAAACAAAAAAATTCTTCAACACCAACCGACCCCCCAATTTGATCACGTGGTGCAGTAAGAGCCACATCACCATTCACTTTTGCAGGTAGAAGAAGAAGATAACAAATAATGTAGAAGAAATGGATGGAGATGATGAGAATGAGGAAGATCATGTTATAGATCTGATCTGAAAATATAAGATAATACAAATATACTTAGAAATAAGAAGATCGAAATAGATAGAAATGATTCACTTTATTAATATCAAACCCTTAAGGTAGGGCAACACCATAGATTCACTCTTTAAGGAAGGAGAACACTCCACAAGCCATATGCATGTTCATACAATATTCCTTGACATCTCTTAATGGGGAGTCTCTAGCCTCTATATAGGCCTCATAGATACAATACCATGGGTCATTACCATGGTTCCCTTGATACCATCTATCTAATACCATGAGCTTATTACATTATTGCTAACTACTTGTGGTCCCTTACATGATACGGGTTAACCACTTTATTTATTACTATAGCTCATCCCATTATTACATTATTCCTTGGGTACTCCATATTATCCCCCCTAGGTATACTACATTCCACCCCCCTTAACATGTTTCATCCCCAAATCATAAGAAGAACACACATAATAATATCTACTCAAAAGAGTAGTTCACTGGTACCATGTACATGCATCTAGCCATCGCAGAGAAAGGTGAACCCTTGATCTAGCTGGTGCCTCACTCGCTTGAAATGGAAGTTGACTCTGGCGGCTCTTCTGTTTTGATGTGTAGTAGGTGGATCTGTGCCCCTCTCTATCTGTCATGCAGGGGTTGTTGTCCTTGTGGCTAATTCCTTGCCATCTTGTTGGTTGTTTTCTTGCAGGGTGATGTGGGCAGTGATATGCTGAAATGTTAACCAACGATATATCTTTCTTTAATTCACCACCTAATGGAGCCTGATTGGTATCTGGTATATGTTGTGGTGCCTGTTGTTGTTTCTTATCTTCCAATATTACTTCAACCACTGAGTCCTCATCTGATGTATCAGTACTTATAACATTTTTTGCTTTAGCCTCCTTGGACTCTACCTGTTTTTTTGGTACTTGGTTTGACGTTTGTGTTTGGTTTTCGACCATCAAGGGCTCATCATCTGATGTGTTAGTTCATGGAACATCTTCTGCTTCAGCTTCCTTGGACTCTACCTGTTTATTGATGGAAATATCCTATAATTTAATTTTCTTCTTTTTATACCAGAGCTTTAGGAATTTCTTCAGCACATTAATATTGATAATACCCACTGATTCCATCCAAGGGTATCAAAATGCAATACACACTTGTCCATAGAAATATTCAAATCTTTATAAACTTGCACCTCCTCATTATTAACCTGTGTGTGCTCCATTTGTTTTGCTGGAACTTGCAATTTTTTTGCCAAATTGATATTTATAAGATTTTTGCTTGCAACTACGATTTATAGACACAATTATCTTCTCCTTTTGAATATATCCATGAACCTATAATAAGCGGATACTAGTAGAAAATAGCCCCACATGCTTCTCATTATCTTGTTTTCTAGCATGAGACCATCGGTCTAAAAGGAATTTTTCAAATTTTTCATTGGGCAGGTTGGAACACAACTTTTTGTTAAGTAATTCCCACCATGTGGCCGCCTCATCTTCAAATTTCTCCACTACCCAAAATTTCCAATGTTTTACCCAGAATGACTTTTTTTCTTTTATATATTCTTCAATAGTGGGACCATTATCTTTTCCTGTAAAATATAGAACCGCCATGAAGAGGGTTTTGAAAAAACTCACTTACTTGGTGAAAATTTGAAATGGCCACAATTTAGTCAATATTTCTCAGAATCCCTATTATAACCCATTTTTTGAAGTGGAACAACCATTCTGCTTTTTCCCATGTGATAGAAATCCCGATCTAGGCACTGAAATTTCTGATTCGCACTACAACTGTCCCACCGTCACAAAAATTTCTGAAAAAAAGAGCCGATTTTAAATCAGCGAGATCTCCCTCATCTGGATTCCGATTTGACTGTTTTTTTTTGAAATTGGGTATTTTTTCGCTAAAAGCTCAAATATGCAATTAGATTCTGCAGATTTTTCACTAGAACATATAGATCTGATTTGCAAACTCACCGCCCAAAAAATTCCTTGAAAAAATTAAAAAAATGCTCCGTTTTGCCCAAGAAAGTGCTCTAATACCACTTGTTATAGATATGATCCAAAAAAAAAGATAATAGAAATATACCCAAGAAATAACATGATATGAATATAAAAAATTGGCTATGATACCACTTGTTATAGATCTGATCTGAAAATATAAGATAATACAAACATACCCAGAAATAAGAAGATCGAAATAAATAGAAATGATTCACTTTATTAATATCAAACCCTTAAGGTAGGGCAACACCATACATTCACTCCTTAAGGAAGGAGAACACTCCACAAGCCATATGCTTGTTGATACAATATTCCTTGACATCTCTTAATCGAGAGTCTCTAGTCTCTATATAGGCCTCATATATACAATACCATGGGTCATTATCATGGTTCCCTCAATACTATCTATCTAATACCATGGGCTTATTACATTATTGCTAACTACTTGTAGTCCCTTACATGATACGGGTTAACCACCTTATTTATTACTATGGCCCATCCCATTATTACATTATTCCCTTGGGTACCCCATATTACCCCCCCTAGGTATACTTCAGATCCTCTTGGTTTTCCCATTCAAGATAGTGATGGTAGTGTGTACATGAAGAACATCCCTCCATATTTTCCTCCAAAATTTCATGGTCTAAGGTCAGAGGATCTGGAAACCTTTCTCTTTGAATTTGAAATTGTTTGTAGATCTTATGGTTACTTATTAAAAACTCAAAAACTGAGATTGTTTTGGCAACGTTGAAGGATAGGGCTCTTAAATGATTCATGAGTTTAGGGACTAATTCAATAAGGTCATGGAATAATATGCAAAATATATTTTTAGAAAAACATAAAGATTATGATCTTAAAGAAGAAATCTTTAGAATGAATCAAAGAGAAGATGAGAGCCTTGAGGATCTAATAGAGAGTTTCATGTATAATGTTAAGAGGCAAAAACTACATCATTTAGGACCAGACACACTAAAAACCCTCTTACTTATAACAATTAAGGATGAATGGATTAATCTCCTTGATCTCATGAGTAGAGGTGATGTATACCAATTATCATTTGAAGAAATTTGTGAAACATGCAAACACATATCAAGAGGAAAGGCAAGAGTAGGTAAATCGGCATCAAGATTGGTAAGTCAAGCTAAACTTGCAATTTTATTTTATGATTTTAAAACATAAATTCTTAGTAATCTAACCAAACAAGTAGAAATGTTAAGAATGCAAGATGAAGAAAAAGAAGATGTTGATATTTGTGTTGTCCATGCAAAATCACATGATGTTAAACTTGTCCATCATTACCAAGGTTGAAGGAATTCCACCAAGAGGACAATGGATCAAGTCAATTGCCAATGTAGCTATGTTATGTAGCTCCAAGAGGACCATGGCAGCCTAGTCAACCTGGTATGATGCAAGAGCCTAATTCAAAATTTTAAGGTTATGCATATCCACTTCAAAGTAATTCAAACACACCCTTTCTTTGGAAACATTGGCCATCTCAACCCCAAAACCAATCTTGGCAACAAGGTTGACAAGGAACTTATGGGAGCCGTCCACAATATCCTCATAATTTTTCTCAATATCCTCCATACCCAACTCTATGTTATCCCTACCATTCATCTCCACGACAACCACAACCACATCCATCTCAAATATCCACTCCTTCTCAACTACCTGTACCACCATTTCCAAACCCACACATTGAAATAACTCATCCTACTTACAATGCTGATATACAACACTTCCATCTCCTCTTGAGATCAATCGTATTCACCATAGCTCAGTAAGAGTATTGCAAAAAATAGATTATCTTGATATGATTGAAGGACCACATCCAAAAGATGAAGATTCAAATGAGAAGACCACATAATCATGGGATGCACTTGATGAAGAGCAGACATCAAAATCAGAGATCGAGAGAGCTCCCTCATGGTTACCATCAAATCCTCCATGTACTCAAGAGAAAAATTAGCAAAAAGAGGAAGATTTGAAGGTCATGGTAGAAGAAGACATGAAGAATGATCTAGATAAGAAAGAGAACCAAGGGCATGAAAGTTATATTCAGGTTTGGTTCCAGATAGTCACTAAGTTGCTATAAATCTCTCTTCTTCAATTGCACTTGATATCATCAAAGTCAAGGCATTTAATCACTCAAATCCAGGTACATGTCAAAGCATACATTTCAAGCCTCCACATCATTTTGTTTGTCATCTTGATGTAAACATGGCTCCATTGGAAGTATTCTTATACTTGAAAGTGATTTTTTTTTCAAGTAGGGTAGGGTAGAAAAAAAAATGAAAAATAAGAAAAAAATTAAAAATCTCAGGTGAAAACCTCCTTGGAAGTGCCTAAGATTAGCTCAGTGATTGAAAATCTCCATGAGGTGGTCAATGGGTTGGGAAAAAAGAAAAAAGAGAAAAAAGAAAATATCCAAGTTGAAAAGCTCCTTTGAGGTGCCTAGGCATACCTACTAGTTGAAAACCTCATTGAGGCGGCTAGTAGACCTAGAAAAAAGAAGAAAGAAATATAAAATAAAAAATTCCTTGCTCCATGTATCTCTTTGATGAATGTAGGTGCTCTCCAACATCTACAAGGAACAAAAACAAGTTTCCACCAAAGAAAGAAAAAAATAGGTCAAACCTAGTCAAAAGAAGTCAAATTTTGACTTTCTCCTCCTTCGCTCGAATGCTCCAACAAGGCCAAGGCCATGCCAATCCATCACCCTCATCTATCTCCACCATCCATTTATCATTCCAAGCTTCTACCACTCATTTTGTTTGCTGTTGCAAAATACTACAGGAAGACTCTGTTTTACTACAGGAAACAAAAATACATAGAGCAAAAAATTATTTTTTCCATAACTTGAAAACCATGCATCCATTCCAAGATGTTTCAGGTGGAGATGAATATGGATGATGGTAACATGTTCAAGCAATTTTAGCAAATTCTAGTGCATAGTTTTCGAGAAATTGGCCTCCCTCACCTACAACCATTTCTGAATTTTCTCAATATCCGTGCATCCATTTAAAAATATGTTTCATGGAAAAATGCATATGGATGATGGTAACATGCCCAAGCAATTTCAATAAATTCTAGTGCACAGTTTCCAAAAATCAACCTGCATCACCTTCAACCATTTTTAGTTTTTCTTGATATCCGTGCATCCATTGACCAATTTTTTTATGAGGAGGTGTATAATGTTGATGGAAACATGCTAAAAAAGTTTTAGGTCAATCCATTCTATTGTTTGGGAGATATGGGCAAAACAAGTCTGCTACAAGACATCCTGAATTACTACAGGAGTTTCCTATAGTACTATAGGAAGTTATGAAAATCTACAGGAAAAGTAGTCCGATGGAAAAATTATGATGCAGACCTATTTTGGGATAGGAAAAAAGGACATTTACTTCACCACATCTCATCCAACACCCATCATGACCATGTCACTCTATGACCACACCTTCCACTCATTCCAATACCTATTTACCCTCCAATAGAGAAACGAAATAAACGTTAAAAAAAAAGGGGAGCTACAACAACCTATTTGGAAGTAACAGTAGGCTCCATGCCTAACCTTCAACACCATGATTGAAAGAGGAGAAGCATAACTACATGCACAATGAAACTCTTCCAGAGCTCAACATCAACAGAGGAAGACATCACCTGCACATTAACAAGAAGACAACCCATCAACAAAATAAGATCAACAAAAAAGAAAAAGAAGTCAAGAAGATGTACCTAAGTCATGAGAAGCACAACAACATCAACTCAGCAGCAACATGCATGTCTCTCTAACAACCATCGGGTAGGTACAAGTATGCAATATTCTTGACCTCTTCTCTTGAGTATATTACAGTTAGAAATTTGTTGTTAATGCATGAGAGATGAGATTTTATAAGCTAAGGATGGGTCAGAAGTCTCAGCTGCCTTCAACTAGTTAATTGTAGCTCACTCCTTCACTCATGCAATGTTGAAAAGTCAAATTATGAAGGGTAATGATTTCAAGGAATGAGGACAACAATTAAAAGAATTTTTTTTGCAAAGGCTAAGTCACCACAACACTCCAAGCCCTCCATCCACTTCATATTCACTATTTATCCGTCATTCATCCATCCCATTTCATAATTTCAAGAATAAGCCCTATCTCACCATGAAATTTCTTGAAAAAGAAAACAAAGAATCCTCTCCATTTTCACAAACCTACATCATTTCTCATCACTCCCATACTGTTAAAAGACTCTGAAAGGAAGAAGGAATGACTACTATAGGAAGGAAAAATGTTGCTACAAGAAGGAAGAAAGAAAAAAATGTGTTAAAACCCAAAATTACAGTGCCTAAGAGAGACCCAATCAAAACAAAGAACTCCAAGTCCATTAGGCAACCATCTAGGCCACAAGAGAGAAGAAGAAAGCAACAAAGGGAAATGAGGCATCCACCATCAAAATATAACTCAAACTGCAATGATGAAAAGAGGCTTTCCAAGAGGTCTCTAATCTATTTCTAGATTTTTTCCAAGGCCTAAAAGATGCTATAAAAATGAGAGAAAGGCATGGGAGTCAAGTTGAGGGCCTGTCCTAGGCTCAGGCTATCATTTATGCTCAAAGAAGGTTTTATGTAGTTTTAACAGGGTTTCCTGTAGTTTTGACAGGAATTACTACAAGATGTCCTATTTCTCATCTAAAGACTTTTTGAAGGTTTCATAGGTTTCCAAATGGTTGAACAAGGTAGAAGAACGTTGATAAGGATGTGGAAGACCTTGCCAAATTGAAAAATATTCAAAAACCATCTTGAATAAGGGGAAGAAGGAAAACTAATGGTCTCAAGAAACAAGGATTTTTCTTTGCACAAATATGTTTTTGGGCTTGTCCTTGCAAAACTTACAACCAAGATTCTTAATGCACAAGAGAGAGGCCACCAAGGCCATGAGTGAGGCACAATGAGGTCACTAAGTTGTTCAAGGATGAGAAACACTTTCAGCAGGGGGGTATGATGGGCCTCTAAATTAAACATAAATTAAGGCCCATGCCTCTAAATTAAACATAAATTAAGGCCTATGACCATCCTTCAGCACATTAAACCTCTCTTTTTGCATTAGATAATGCATTTTTAACTTTAACATATTGATTAGGAAGGTTTATGAATAATTGCATATTTGTGCCTAATATTATTTATTTTTGTGGAATATTATGAGAATATTGGGCAGATTATGAAGATTTGGAGGAGGAGATAATTTAGGGAATGACTCCCCACTATAGGAGGATCACTATTAAACAATAAATCAACAAGATATTATGAAATTATGGCACATATTGTGGAACTCCAACGATTAAGAAAATCTAGGAATGTGTTCCCTGCCATTTAATGCAGATTCCTAGTATTAGGAACTAGATCCACTAATCAAGGGATTTTAGTGGGAGAAACTTGTTCCATTCATGGGGAATGATTCCTAATCATTTTGTATAAGTACCAAGTCAAATTTTCCTATAGGGGGAGATTTTCATTAGTCTTTTTGTGGAGAGAACTCGTATTTTTGTAGCTCCATTGTATTTTCTTGCAGGGATGTAATGTATTGATGAAGATAATGAAGATTGGTGTCATGTTAAGCTTCTAAATCTTGTTCTCTTCCATAGGTATCTGATTTTTCTTGGGCTTGGCCATCCCAAGAGCCTCAAATATATTTGTATCATTTTCTTTCCTTCTTTCCACTTCTTATTCACATGCATCTCTTGTTTTTATTTCTTTCTTTTTCTACATTTAGTATTAATGATTTCTTGTTGTAGGATTGGGTTGGAAGGTTGATGTAAGTTCTTTTGTAGGATAAAAAACATCATTTTATCCTTGGAAAATATTTGGAAGGCCATAGTAATCATTGAGCTACTTGGATTAGCTTTCTTATTCCCAAATCTAGATTTCTAGAACTCCTTTGTGGCAAAGAACAATAAATTCCTGCTATTTTTTAGAGCATACTAACAAGCTTCAATTGAGTTGGTTCCACTTTCATCAGATCACGAAAACATTCTAGTTCATAACAAAAATTACCCCATTGCATTTTCACTTGATTAGTTTAGGCATTTTGTAGATTTACTAGCTCACTAGTTCTTGAATTTGTAGATTTCGACTAGTAATTTCTGCTATTTTTTAGTGTGGGTTAACAAAGGTATTTTTGAGTGATTCCACTTGGAATGGGGACCTAAGACATCCTAGTCAATAAAAAAATTTGTCCCATCCATTTTGGATTTGATTTTTGATCCAGGTGGATATTGGTGGCCACCTGCCAAGTCCACTTGAACCCGCACCATGGTTTCTTTCAGCTTTCCAATTTCCTTAATTGTAGCACAGTTTACTATTTTTAGCAGTTTTTTCGGGTCCTGAACTTTTGGAGCTGTTTTGAGGCCCTAAAAGAAGTTTTTTGGAAAAAATGGAAGCAACATGGGTCCATGGACTAATTTTTCTCTTCCCAAAGTTGTAGTCCTCGAATAGATCTTTCTAACAAGATACTGTGCGTGTCAAACGGAGTTCGTATGCCAAAGTTACGACCCCGAGAAGTTGATGTATCAATTTACCCAAACAGGGCCCACAATTTGGTGTTTCATCTTCTAGGGTTAGGTTTTTGAATGTTTAGGATTTTGTTTCTCAACAATAAATAGGCCTTTGAGCCTCATTGTAACACAGTTCAGAGGCATGTAGCCACCACATCTCTTCTCAGAGATAAGCTACCATCACCCTAGCTGGTTTATTT
>APFE031256046.1:0-28528 GCA_000404065.3 Pinus taeda | reverse complement strand
TAGGTTTTTGGATGTTTAGGGTTTTCCATTGTTTCTCAACAATAAATAGGCCTTTGAGCCTCATTGTAACACAGTTTAAAGGCATGTGGCCGCCACATCTCTTTTCAAAGATAAGCTGCCATTGCCCTAGCTGGTTTATTTCCATTGCTGTTTGTAAGCATATTTCAGTATTTTACATTA
Source organism: Pinus taeda (assembly GCA_000404065.3). Classification (NCBI taxonomy): domain Eukaryota; kingdom Viridiplantae; phylum Streptophyta; class Pinopsida; order Pinales; family Pinaceae; genus Pinus; species Pinus taeda. The sequence goes on along the minus strand of APFE031256046.1, from coordinate 28,348 downwards.
ATGAAATGAAGTATTATTTTTACTGCATCTCTGTGTTTATGGTTATCTTTGTAATTTGTTGCATTCCTATTTAAATCTGGATCAATTTTCTTGGTAATTCGATGAATTATAATTTCATATAGTAAATTTGTAACATCTTGTATTAAATCAGGGGATCATGTAGGTGAACTGGGGGATCCTATAGGAGAACTAGTACATCTTGTAGGAAATCCTGTAGCGGCCTGTTTTGAGCCCAAATTGATAAAAATAATCATTGAAGCTGGGATTGGGCCTCTACTTGACCTCCATGCCATCAAGTCCATTTTAACCCTTTTCTTCCATACTTGTCTCCCCTGCCAAAGAAAAGTGAGGATTAGCATTTGCATTTATAAAACAAAAAGATTAAAAAAATGATTTCTTTTATATTTACACATGCACACAACAATTACTACTCTCTAGATCATATTTCATGCTTAGATTAGTTAAAACATCACATGTGACAAATAGGGTTAAAATAGGGTTCTTTTGCAAGCAAAGTGTGTTAATAAGTAGATAGAGGATTTCAGGTTACTTTACAAGCAGTTTTAAATTTAGTGTTTCATTTCTACAAAAAGGCAACATTTCTTTTCTCTCATGATAGCAAAGGAAAGACACATTATATGCTGCACATATAGTGCCGATACCTCTTAAGTTTGTATGAACCTCGGGTTGATAATTAAAAGTCGGTAGCCTTGGGAGTTGCAACATTTTTGCTGCAATACCGAGGCTCATCACCCGAATTGGTTGGATTTTGCATAAGATAATAAGAGCTATTTTCCTCTTGTATTTTCATGAGTATTTATTCTTTTTATTATGTGGCTTCGATGGTTGTTCTATCATCGTTATTATTTTGGTTATATGCTAGTTATATGAATGGTTTTATGACATACTTTACTTATGGCTATCATCATGTTTTGATTAGTAAATGAATTCATTATGAATGCATGACATAATATATGTTATTTAAACTATTGTGAAATGTAATCAAACCTTCTTTATGCTTTTCAGATAAGTATGAGATCCCTATGTTCAGATATGCATTTATACCTTGTAGATTACATGTTCACAATTTGCTTGACGAAATGTTTGTCATGGTTAGACCTTGTTAGGTCAATTTATTGTCTAAATTTTGTATTAATGGCTTTGTTCTTGTGTCATTCATCATTCTAGAAAGTTATATTAAGTTATGGGTAGAGGTCCGGATCCTAGCCTTGAAAAAGTGGTTCAGATTTCGAGTTAGCATGAACTGAATTGGGTAAATTTGACTGCACTCGCTAGGAGGCAGGGTTATCCATGTGACTGGAGGCTTGTATTCATTGGATTGCCTTGTTATGCATGCGAATAGTATCCTAGGTTAGCGAAAAATCAAGTTAACTAAGGGTTATGGCACCTGGATTGGTTGGTTGGCTCTTGGGGATCCTGTAGCTCCTATGGGTGGTCAATAAACTTTTGGTTGGATGATTACACTTACTTAACTATACCTAGGATGTTGATTCATATCATAGTAACTCTTCATCACATATTTACCCCAGTGGACTTGTGAACTTAAGTAAGTGTGGGAGGAAGGTGTTACATCCCAGACCACAATCTATATGTATGAGAATATAAGATCCCTTTTTTGGGTTGTGTGGTCAAATAAGAAGCCTCTAGAGTATGTGCATAGCCCATACCTCTAAAGTAGTTTAGTATCACTCCCCATTCCTCCATATAAATGTTAGGATTTGGGTAGTTAAACTATCTATTCTAAACTATGAACCTTTAATTCAAGTAAAATATGAAACTTCCCATTCCCCCCTATAGCTTCACCTTACGCATCAGGATCCATGTTATTTTTTCTCTTCTTCATATTTTAGTAATACATTAAATAAAATGTTTATTACATCATATAAATTTTTTCAAGCTATCCATGATGGATATCCCTAGCATTCTAAGTTTCAATTACAATTTACAAAACTTGGTGTTTAAAAAGGGGTGTTACAATCCCTTTCCCTTTAAGGGAACATTGTATTCATCAATCTACTATTCATGGTGGGGATTATTCATAGTAAACAAAAGTGGGTATGCCTTTTTCACAACATCCATTAGCTCCTATGTTGTCTCATCCGCTCCAAAGCGCTTCAACTGTACCTTGAATTGCATGTTGGATTTGTTCTGGAGAAGAGTCTCCTTCTAGTCTAGGATGTATTAAGGTTATGTTTGGAATTATAGTTTTAGTTCAACCTAAGTTATGGTCTAATGAATTACATGGTTAAAATCATGCACATATTTCCTACATAATGACAAATGGAAAATATTGCGATTCATTGTAGGAGGTAAAGCAAGCTTGTATGACATTGGTCCCATTCTTTCTAGGATCTCAAATGGTCCACAATATCTTGGGGATAAATTGGCACAAGAAAACAAAAGCTCCCATTCTCAAGGAAATTCTCTTTGGTTTGATTATGAGGTAAAATAGCTCTCCCAACTTGAAATCTTTATGATTTATGTTTTGATCAACACAATTTTTTTTGTCGATCATGTGTTGCCTTCAAGTTCTACTTGACCTTTACCACTTCTTGTTGCATTTCTTATAGCATATCTCGTCCAAGTGTAATTTTTGGTTGACCCTATTACTCCAACTCATTGGTATATTACATTTATTGTTATACAATTCCTTAAAAGGACTCATATTCAAAGACTCTCGATAACCATTTTTGTAAGAAAATTCTACTAGGGGTAAGTATTCTCCTCACTTTCTAGGATGACACATTACATACACCCTTAGCATGTACTCATTTACCCTATCAATTATTTCTATTTTCACATTTGTCTAAGGATGATAGCGATGTTGAAGGCCAACTATGTTCTGAAACCCACAAATAAAGATTTGCAAAAAATTGAGGTGAATTTAGCATCTCTATCTGATATAATGGTCATGGGCATGCCATGCAATCTAAATTTTCTTTCATGCAAATATTTGCAATTGCAATTGTTTTACAGGTGAACTTCATATGAATGAAGTGAGCTACCTTGCTTAGCTTTTCCACCACCATCATAATTGCATAATGTTGTTTTCCTATTTGGAAACCCAATGATGAATTGCATGGATATGACTTTCCACTTCTGCTCTATAACTTGTATGGGTTGCAATAATCCATTGGGATGCTTATGCTCCACTTTGACATATTAAAACTCCAAAAAATTGGGAATGTAATCTACAATGTCTTTCTTCATTCTAGGCTAATAATATAACTTCTTTTAGCTATTATCATCTTATGATAGTTGTATGGCCTATATAAGGCCTCTAGTGGAGTTCTTCCATCACAAGTATATTTAATTCTACTATGTTAGTATGTACAACTTTCCCTTGTACATTAAAAGGATGTCCTTTGTAGTTGATAATAAACACACCTTAGCCCCTTGGGCTCTTGATTAAAACATTGTTTCACATAACTGAAGTGTCAATCTAATTATTGGCCATTTTTTATTCTATCTTTTGTAAATGGATCACAAGTGCTTATTTTTTATATGTGTGTGTGTGAGCATGTGTGCAATACATTCTCCTATTGAGTGCACTTTCTACTTGATTTTCTTTCCCTTTAATATGCCAAATTTCAAAATCAAACTCACTAATGAGAGCCATCCACAAAGCTTGTTTCACATTCATGCGAGGCTGGTCAAAAAAATATCTCAAACCATTGTCATATGTTAATAACAAAAAAATCCTTTTCAATAACTAATATCTCCACATATTCAATGCATACATAATGGCTACAAGTTCAAGATCATGTGTCACATAACATTGTTCATGCTCATTTAGTTTTTTTGACTCATAGTTGATTACATGCCCTTTTTACATTAAAAATTATCTGATTCCTTCCTTGTAGGCATCTATATAGATTGCAAAGTCTTTTTTTGTATCCATGACATTGAGGATAGGTGCATTTGTTAAGAGGTGCTTCAACTACTGAAAGTTCACCGACTAGTCCGATGTCTAAATAATTTTCATTCCTTTATTTTGTAGTGAGGTGATTGGGTGGCCGATCTTCTAAAATCCTTGCATGAATCTTCTATAAAACATAGCCAAGCCCATAAATGACCTCACCTCTATCAAAATTATTTCACACTTCAAGGTGTTGGCCATTCCATAATCACCTTAATCTTCTAGGGTCCATTGCCACTCCTCCTTTTAGATGCATGCCCCAAATAATGCACTCGCTTCTAAAAAGTCACACTTTCTAAATTTTGCATACAAATTATGGTCCCTTAGCACTTGTAACACTATACTAAGTTGTTCTTCATGCTCTTTTTTATCCTTGGAATACATCAAAATAATGTTGTTTATCAAGCACATGAAAGTAGTTGGTGCATTAATATGTCCAAATAGAACCACTATAAATTCATAATGACCATATCAGGTCATGAAAGTAGTTTTTTGAATATATTCATCTCTTATCCATACTTGGTAGCGCCTTGATCTCAAGTCTATCTTGGATAACACTATGACTTCCCTTAATTGATAGAATAGATCATTGATCCATGACAATGGATACTTATTTTTTATAGTTACCTTGTTTAATTGTTGATAGTTGATGAAAAATCTAAGGGTTTTGTCTTTCTTTTTCATAAATAAGTCTAGTGCTCCCCCAAAGATACACTTGGCCTAATATATCCCTCTTTTCAGTATTTCGAACAGACCGTTGTTTCCATTTTTCCTTTCCTGGAATCCAATAATTCTTTTAATTGCAACTTCAATTGTACTAGTTCAAGTGTAGTCATACTGTATGACACCTAAGACACTAGCATCGCTCCCAACATTAGCTTAATAAAAAAATCAATGTCTCGCTTAGGTTTCAATCTTGGTATTTCCTCTGCAAATACATCCCTATACTCCTACAACATTGGATAATCTCCAATTTTTAACTTGTTATCTTCAAAAAAATCCAACATATGAATAACATACGAATAACATCCTTTCCTGCAACATTTCTTAAGATACAAAGTTGAAATATGCCTCATTAATATGGATTTTCCTTGATTTACAAGCTCCTTAGTTTTCCTTCTCCATCTTCATATTCTTAAACTTTATTAAACTAGTATAATTTTTCCTTGTATGTTTTTAACTAATTCGTGCCTATCAGTAGGTCATATGATCTAGGTGGAAATTGGTATCCACCCACCTATTCCACTTAGAGCCCCAACATTGTTTCTTTCGGTCTCCTTAATTGTAGCACAATTTACTATTTTTGGTAGTTTTTTCAGGTGCTGATCTTCCAGAGTTGTTTGGAGGCCCTAAACTATGTTTTTTTGGAAAACAAAGTATCAAAAGTTGCATTCCTCAGATAGATATCTCTAACAAGGTATTGTTTGCTTCAAACAGAGATTGTATGCCAAAGTTACGACCTCGGGAAGTTGATGTACCAATTTACTGCAACAGGGCCCATAGACTTTTGGCACTTCATCTCGTAGGGTTAGGTTTTTGGATGTTTAGGGTTTTCCATTGTTTATCAATAATAAATAGGCCTTAGAGCCTCATTGTAACTCGGTTAAGAAGGCATGTATCTGCCACATCTCTTCTCAGAGATAAGCTACCATCGTCTGAGCTAGTTTATTTCCATTTTGCATATAAATACGTTTTAATACTTTGTTATTAATGAATTTAAGTTCTAATTTTGTTGTATCTTTGTGTTTTGCTTATATTTGTATTTCATTTCATTCCTTCATAAATATCAATCATCGTATGACCCCAATGGTAGCACATTCAAGGTCACTTCAGTGTGTAGTCCATTCATTTGAAATGGGTACTCTTCAATAACTTTAATCACCTTTATCTTAGTTCCTATAGCTAGCTACACTAACCAAGCCCTGGTATGCTTCTTTATCTATAACACACAAGATTCAACAATTTATGGATAAATATAGTTGAGGTTAGAACTAGTGTCAATCTAAATTAAACTGGAGCATTTTGAAGTTGTACCTTCCATCTCCACCATTGTAGCATCGTGGTCTGCTTGCCAAAGTTACACAATTGGATAAATCTTGGGCATGCTTATAGCCACATTGTCAAAAGTAGTAGCCTCTAAGAGATTGAAAATTCCCTTGTCTTTGTTCCACTTGCAAGGGAAATCTTGTATCAAGTGCTCTTCCTTGCACCCCCAACATTTTAGTGCCCCTTTAATTGGCTCTTCTGCCTTTTTCTTTGTTGGTTTCTTTGGATTATTCCCACTTTGAGTGGGATAATTCTACTTGTACTCACACCTTGTTGGAACACTCAACTCGAAACTTTTTCTAGACTTCTTGTAACATGATGACTTGGATCCTTTCTTCTTGAACCTATCCTTCTCTTTATTTTTCCATGATTTATGTTATTCCAACTTGTTCTTTGACTATTCATAATAGTATTTTCCCTTCCTAATAGTGTCATCAAGTGTTCTTGGTTCATCAAACTAAATATAGTCTTGATAGGATCGTGGTAATCAACAAATAAAGCATTTTATTTTCACTTTCTCATCTTTGATATAAGGAACATATCTTAACAACTCTATGAATCTATTTGCATAAGCATCAATAGTGAGATGCCCCAATTTATGCCGATGGAATTCTCCAATATTTCCATCATAATGCCTTTAATATAGGTACTTTTCCCTTAAGTACTTTTCAATTTTACTCCATGTTAGCTTCTTCTCTCGAATTACCTTGACATTCCTGAGATCTTTCCATGAAATGTTAGTCTTTCCTTTCACATAAAATATGGTTACTCTAACCTTCATGTTTCTAGAGTAATTGTGTACATTGAAGCACTTATTTAGGCCTAGTAGTTATGCCTCAACTTCCTCATTTTTCCTAACTCTCCACCAAAATTAGGAGGCTTTTCCTTTCTAAATTCCTCAAGAAGGTAACTATTTTCAAGTCTTTCCTTCTTCTTTTTGTGCAACAGTGATATGGTTGATATGCTATACAATTTTTTTGTTTGATTCCTCATTAGAGCTGTCTACTAAGGTGTCCTCACTAGATGTATGCCTTTTGGCACTTTTCTGCCTCTTCCTTGAGATGGTTATTCATATAGTGCTGGTTACTGGCCCATATTTCTGAATTTTTGATGAGCTAAGAACCCTCCTTAATTAATGCTTATCTATATTATTGGTAGCTAGTATAAGCTACCTTTGCATTTGTAAAGTTGATATACTCTATAAAAACACTGAATTTATTTCAATATGCTTCTCCTAGGCTTTAATTATACTTCATTATCTGCCTTACAACTATGAAGTTAAGCCTTAAAACTTCTAATTGTTTCTACAAAATTAGGAGGGGTCTCAACCACTTTTACCTCATTTGTCTCATCTTCTCTATCATGTGAAGTTTTATCTAAGGTATCCTACACCATTTTGTTGAACATTCCTTTCCTTATCCACTATTGTAAGTCTCCTTATGTGTTGGAACAACATACCAATTTTAGTATAATAAAATAATTAAATTTCATCATATCTATTTTCCTTGGTCATACATGCATTGGCTCGAGATCAATGCCCTATTGTTGCAAGTCAAACTCAAATATGGGTTATATAACTCCTCAAACCAAGTAAGTTTTGAATTCAAGAATTCATTACAACAAACATTTATTTTTATAAAAGAACATTTATCATTAACAAAAGTAATCTTACTTTCTTTTCGTGAACCCATTTAATGTGAGTGTTGAATCTCAATGTTGATACCTCTCTATAATGATACCTAGCCCCCCCAAGGCCTTTGTAAGGGGATGTGATTTTTAGAATTAGGTTACTTTATGGAGACGAGGTTATTAAAATTCATTTTCCTTCACAACCAATTTAAAGCTCTTTTGTGTGATCACCATCATCTTTAGCTCTTCAAGAGCCTTCCAATGATATAAAATTCATCCAAATATGACTATGGACACAAAGTTATGCCCATTTGAAGATTCATCCTTTATAGTGCCACATGAACATTTGTACCACTGACATGTGGCATAGAGGGGCAATCTTTTCACTTATATGTCTCCACTATATAATGTCACATTAGCTAACATATGGTAGTTCCTACCCACATGTCACCACTATCAAGGGCCATGTCCTGACCTAATGACATTAGCTTGCTACTCAGATCTAGAATTAAGATTTTCCATTAATATCCATTATTGTGATTTACTATATTTCTGGCATTCTAGATCTAGAATTTTCTTTTTCTCTACTGTATCATTTGCTTTCTTCCAAATTCCTACTACAATCAATAGGTTTACCTTCTAGATATCCAAATCTATGAAATCTCAAAGATCCCATTTAAATGAAACTCTAGATTTTTGGATTTCCAAATTACACATCACCTATCATGCCCAACGACATGTCAACCCCCACATCAACTCTTCTACACACAATTTTCCACATCATCACAATATTTTGACATGCCATGTCACCCCAAACTCATCCCTCATGCTACATAAGCACTTACGTACCCATAGAGTTTGTGAACACGCACATGAGATCCATGTGACTGTGTTCTATTGAACTGGTATTCAAATATGGGGATTTCATTAAATCCCTCTTTTTTATTTTTTTGGATGCCAAAAATTCCACTCCTTGACAAACTCAAGTGTCTATCTTTAGAAATTAATAGATTTCGGTGCCAACATGTAGGTCTTAATAGATTCTAGATCTCATCTCACCATACATTATAGTTCCTCCCACATAGAGTTTCACCACTTACAAGTTTCACCATCCGACCCATATGATATTTAAATTTTTGGAAAAATCCATTTATAAATTTTCCTAGATGTATGGTCTTCCACCCCTGACATATTTTGGGGATAGACTCCATCACTTGATAGATTATGGTACCTATCTAATACACAATAGATTTTGGATCCTCATCTAGTATCCAACTTTTTGGGGAAAAACATTTATAAGGATTTTTCAAGTGTTTAGATATAAGCTATTTGGATATTTGAAAAATCCCCGCTTTCCACTACTAGTTTTACAAGCATCCACATTTATGTTTCCACCAAATTTCACTCTGTATTGATGCTAGTGCTCGGTTTTGACACTTGATGGATTTTGGTTACCTATCTCTAACTCTTAACAACTCCTGCAAACCTCTTAACACTTTACCTGGATTCCTTGAGCACCTCATCCTTCTAGACTCAATCTCATTTCTACTAGCCTATGATGATGGCTCCTATTGATCTATATGACCAGCAGCAAGGGAAAAGCACTGTAATCCCCAAATTTCTAAAACATTCACTAAGAAACCCTAATTTTCTAAACTCTTGCTATGCTTGCAAGTCAATTTTAATATTAAAACTGACTTCAACAAGTTAGAAACTTTCCCAAATCCTTTTGAAAGTCCAAAAGTCCACAAACTATTAAGAGAAATTCTAAAAAAATGAAAATGACTAGGCTTCTTCTCTAAAGAATACAAAGTGTTTCCCCATGGACAAATCTGCAATTTCTCCCAACTCAATGAGACTCTGCTCATTCCTTTGGGAATGAACCTTCACACTTAAAATCCAAACCCTTACAATTATAGAGGCCGATAGTATGTATTATATATAGAGAAAACAAATTCCCTAATCACACAGATACAACACAGTCGTTCCATCCCACAACTAGGCTAGTAAAGGCCATTCACAATATAGAATACATGAAAAGCCTAAAATATCAACTCAACTTACACATTCTACTTCATAAAAAAATACATCTCACATCTATCATGGACAACATACCTTTATATACATAATTCATTCATGTGAGAAACACATCTAGTAACCAAGCACAACTAACAATGATCCATCTCATCATTACAATATGGTTCGTAATCCATCATAGAAATAATCATGAAACACCAAACATAAATATAGTTTCATTAATATAAAAATAGATACACTTATCTGAGTCATGTTAGCTTTGTTGAAAAATTAAGAAGGGAGAGCCAATCTCCAAACAACCATAGGCTAAACTACAATGCAATTTTCTTGTAACTAGCCACCCCCACTCTAGGTGCATTCCTTAAGAGGAAGACTCACTAAGGGATTAGCAATGTTCAAATCAAGGTTGAGGACAAGAAGGCATGTCTCCTTCACACATAGAAATTGATTGTTTCCTCTCAACCACTAAGCATGGGCCTATTAACGCTCACAATATTGCTACATTAGGCTTGCATAGAACAAAAGGGAGTCCTTCCCTCTTCTAGTGGTTCCTTGGTACCTCCTCTTTCTCAGTTCCTTTCATGCTTAATTCAAACAAATTAATAAAAATTTCTTCCAACCCTCTAGCTTTTAACATTGACTTGTTTACTCAATCAAGTAATTTCACAACTCCACAAAGGTTGTTGCGATCTATAAGGCTTTATGTCACCTTTTGTTTAGAGAAATTGCCTTAGAATCCTTGTGTGGTTATGTTTTTCTTCTCACAAGTTATCTTTCATTCACAACCACTCCCCATTCCTTCCCATAATTGTTGGTAGTTAGGTAGTTCAACTACCAAATCTGAAATATCAACACTTAATTTGGATAAAATAGAAAACTTTCCATTTCCCCATTATAGCTTTCTCTCGAGAATTAAGATCTATGTTACTTTCTATTTTCTTCATCTTTTAGCAGTATATTAAATGAAATTCATAATACATCATATAAATTTTATCACACCATCCATGTCAACCATCCCCAAAATTTTGAGTCTTAATTACAAATTACAAAAATCAAGGTTTAAAAGGAAGTGTTGCAATATGATGGAATATTACTTAGTGTGAATAGAATGTTGATACATCTTAGGAATAAGTTATTTAATAAAACTACCTTAGCATCATTATCTCTTATTAGGTTCCCACTTTAAAATAGTTCTTATAATAATACCTTTAATATATTCACATAATTAAAAATACATTCTCCTTTACTTAATGGTCCCTACCTCACCAAGGACTATAGCATTCGTTACACAGTCAAAGTATGTTGACTCTACATTATTTTGCTGTGTTTTTCAATTTTAACCAAAATTTCAAGAAAATGCTTAAAAATACTATTTTTTTGAGTGGCCATTCCATTAGTGAGTGCTCTGACACTGACATTGTCATGTTAGTGCTTTGCCCAATGATGTCAGAATTGATGTCGTTGCATCTCCTTTGCATAGGCAAGGGAGGGGGGGGGGGGTTTGAACAAAATTGAAAATTAATATTATTATGTTTTTTGTGGATGACGGAGTATTGTGGGTGATGGTTCTGCATGTATATATAATGAATTAAATGCTAAAGAGACTAATATTTACCCGCATAGTTGTTTTTTATTAATCATAAATGCTAAGTAAATTTAATCAAATGTATTTCTTCTTGTGATTGCAGTACTTTGCATGGGGGGGGGGGGGGGGGGGGCATTGAACAAATTTGTAGTTAATTTATTATGTTTTCTTGTTTGAAGCTTTATTGTGTGGAGGACAAGGTATGTGAGGGCCATGATGACATGTATTCTGTGTATACTAGTTAACTTTAATCATGGGTTATTGGCAATGCTTCTGTGAAATGTTTTCATTCTGTTGTAGTGGGATTAGAATTATATTATGAATCTATTAGCATAAAAATAACACGAAATTGGTCAATGAGGACAATCATTGGTCAAATTGCAATCATTCTCAAAGGATCAGGGTGATAAAAAATCATATTTATTTCATTTCGTACATTATTGTGGCTTAGGTTAGATATGTTATATGATGTTTCCCACGCAAAATAGTTACAAGGGGTGATTATGTAGAGAAACGAGAAGTCTATAGTTTTTTCATTGATTAAGTAAGCATTTTCAAGTACAAAGTAAAAATGGGTAGAAATTTGCTTGTTGCAGGATGCGTTTAGAAACTGGGAGCATTGTGTGTTTAGAAACTGGGGGTATTGTTCTATTTTCTTACATAAAATTTTATCTCCAAAGTTGGTGTTGCATAAGATTACATCTTCGGCTTTCAGTTGAGTCTGAATGGAATCTTTAAATATCGTATGAAAAGTATGAAATTTTGAACATAAACAAATGTAGTATTTCGAGATGTTGTCTAGGACCAATTAGAAATCAAGGATGTATTTTGCAAGAAATCATGAATGTGAAAGGCAGTCAATGGTTGAACAATGGTGTTTTTTTTTTTCTCCCTGCATAGTGAAATCTCTTCACACAAGCATTAATTAATAGTTGTATGGGGGTAGAGGTGCTTGTCGGGGTGGGGGTGGGGTGAGTGCGTTTCTTTGTTTAGTGCTCTGACACTTATTGCTAGTGCGTTTATTTTTCATAGTTTCATTTTAAGCTCTTTTCCAAGTAGTTGCATAGGGTTGTGAATCTCTGAAAAATGAAGGATGTGCGGAGGATAGGGTATGTGTGTGAGAAAGAGGATGCAAATATGACTTTATTTGGCAGGGACAAAATTAAAAAAAACTCTTTTCGATTTGCATTACCAAGGACTATAACATTGGCCTCGTGGTCAAAAGTGTGTTGACTCTCATTATTTCATTTTAATCTCTTTTCAATTTAAAACTTTTACAGATTTAGTCATGCACGAGAGGAGTTGCATAGAGCTAATTAATTTATAAAAAAAATTGATCTCATAGTGGAAAATTTCTGCCCAGTGGAAGTTGTCCGCATCAGCATTTGCTAATAGGCATGTGGAAGAACAATTACGTAGAGATGTGAATATGTGCAGAATGAGGATGTGGAGAGGACGAGATATGTGTGGGAGAATGGGGGTCAAAATACGAGTCTTATGAAGAAGTATTTGTTGTGAAAAATAAACGATGTGCAGTTCACGGGGTATATGGGAGAGAATAATGGTGCAGATGGTTTATGTTTTATTATTTCATTTTAACCTCTTTCTCATTTAAAATTGTCACATGTTTAGTTATGTGGGAGAGTAGTTGCATAGAGCTATGAATCTACATGAAATGAAGGATGTGCTGATGACAGGGTATGTGCGCGAGAATAGGGGCATAATGTCTAGAAGTCGATACGTTGAATGTAGGCGTGTGCATGTGCGTGGTCATAGAATTGATTGCTGAGAGGACTGATAGTTACCTTAAATGTTGTTTTCTATTAATTAGAGGACAAATATCGAAATGATAAAAAAATATGGATGGCAACTTTATCTCTGTAACATGTTAGACATTAAATAGTAACAAGTAGTGACTTCTAGGGAAACGAGACTGCAAGCATTTGAAATGGATGGTATAGTAAGGGAAAAATGTTATTTACAATTATACAAATAACTCATTCGATGTTGACTATGTTCGTCGAGTAGCATAATGTGTAACATTTTCTCTTTGAAGAATATTTATGAATACTATGTGCATTTGTGATAAGCGTTTTTCAATATGTGTGAATAGTTAGTGTTGTGTGGGAGAACGAATGTGCAGAGCAAGGAAGATAAAATTTAATTCGCAGTGTAATAGAAAATTTAATCCACAATCTTATCATTACTCGAAAATACTAATTATATAATATTCAATAATAAAAGATTTCATTGTACGAGGGAAGTTTCCTCTGTTTCAATTTGAAGAAGTTCATTGTACATGGCTTATAATATTGTGCAGAGCTCACAATGAAAGGTTTGATTATGCAGAGGAAGATTATATCCATTTTAATTTGAAGAATAATCTTTCATCATGTGGATGAATCTATTTGCATAACTGTGCGGTCTGTGAATTGAATGTTGAAAGTACTAATATTTATCTGTAGTTTGGATACATTGTCAATGATAGGTAATTAATCAATGTAATGTGTGCAGAGGTAAAGAGTGTTAGTTTTTGTTCATTTACTTGTCCAACTTGCTCGAAATCTTTGTTTTTTTTTTTAAATTTTTATTTCAAATGAATTATAATGTTAAATGGAATTTTTCTTCACTATAGTAGCCATTTCAAATGTTTGTTGACTCATGTTCCTAAAAATCACAACTTGCTACTATTTTTCATTTGGAACATGTCACGAAATACTTGCATCAAAGATATAGTTGTCATTTAAATTTTGTACCCTACCGATATCTATTCCATGATTAATAGAAAACATTGTTGCAGATGAATATCAATCATTTCAACATTCAACACACCGAGTACGCACACGCATATGTCTTTGTTCAATGTATTGATGTGCACAATGTATCAACATTTGTTGTCATTGTTTTGAATATGCGTTTCCCCACACAACACTACTTGTACACACACATTAAAAAAATACCTAATATAATGTTGCATAATAAATTCCTATAGACACGTTCATTCTGCCACACATAATCGTTCCTCCTCACATCCTTCATTTTTCAATCGTTAGCAAAATCACTTGACTTGAAGACATTGAACCTAAAGGTACGAACATAAACTATTAATCCGTGGGAACACAATGAACATAAAGCTACTGGCATAAAATATTAATTCGTGGTTGATGGAATTATTCTAAGAATACTTTAGTGTATCGTGATAGTTTTTTGTCGAATATATTATATTATGATGAGAAACAATCTTTGTCTATGTTCAAAGATTTGGTTCAAGTATTGTGCAGGAGGTAGAGATGATGAAGAAATGGGTGAAATAATATGTGTGATTGTGTTTAGCTGGCTTGAATGCATTTTTGACACTTAGCTTTCCATTGCAGTGTTCAAAATTGTGTGTCAAGTTATTCGTAAATAAAATTGGATTGGTTTTACATAGTAGTGGGACCACTTGTTAAGTCGGTTCATCATAAAAGGTAGCTGAACATGTTTCCACATTGTATTTATTTATGAATGTCCTTGCAAAGTTTGATATTTATAGCTATTATTGGTATTTGATAAACTAATTGTCATGATCACAACCATAGTGTAACAAGACTTCAAAGTTGTTCATAAAACTATTGAAATTCAAACACATTTTCGATAAAATGTGGTAGTAATTTTTATAAATCTAGGTTACAGTTGTCAAGCTTGAAGGTTTTGGGTGGTGGTGGGGTTTCTTATGGTACTAAATCCATTTTTGGTATCAAAAATGTGATTCAAACAATCCTACTGCCATATTTTTTCGTAAAAGAAAAAAAAATCCCTGATTCAGATGATTTGTTGCCATGCAGGAAAATTTGCTACCTTGGTACACAATGCCATTCCTTTTTATTTTATATCATAAATTTATGATTCTTATGACA
Source organism: Pinus taeda (assembly GCA_000404065.3). Lineage (NCBI taxonomy): Eukaryota > Viridiplantae > Streptophyta > Pinopsida > Pinales > Pinaceae > Pinus > Pinus taeda. The sequence continues at coordinate 13,215 of APFE031256046.1, read as the reverse complement.
CGTATCTCAATGATCTTGAAGTAGGAGCAATGTGTGGAGTAAGTGGATAGGATTCTTTTGGAATTTCAAAATTTATTTCCATTACTTTCCATAAAGGTTGGCTTTGGTATCTCTACATGTTATTTATTCAAGGTGCCACGTGTAACAATTTTTACATGAGTAATAGTACTTTTCAATGAACAATGTTTTAAAAGTTAGTTTAACATTATAATTCTTTGCTCTCTTCACAATCACCGACCATTTTACTACAAAGTGAAGATGGGTAATAGAGGAAAGAAACATGCCATATGCATTGATATGGTTAACTCACTTGTTGATCTCGATGATAGCTTTGACTGGTCGATAATGTATCAACGATATGTGAATCTGTTAATGGAAGAGAAAAAAAGTAACAAGATTTGGAGTAATAGATTTGTAGAAGCTGGGTGTGTTTGACAGGTCTTTGATTTCAGAGAAATTGTTAATCTATGCACCAACAATTTCTATTCAAAAAATAGAACAATTATGCTAGGAGAAAAAAAGGTGCATTTGAATCCTAAGGTATTTAGATGGTTACTCAAGTTACTAGAACTGGAAAAATGTTTAAAATTATTTGATGGGGATAGCTTCCTAAAGCCAGGAGCAAGTGGGATTGACATTATCTGAGAATTAATTTTCCTAACTTCCGAGTTCCTTCTGATCTTTCTCTGCAAGATATTTCTTTGTTTAGAAAATAGTTTATGGATTTCTATTGGCTCTTTTCTCGAGTAATGGGCCGAGAAACTACAACAAATGTTCAAAAATGTATTTTATATGTGCTTTATGAGACATAAAAAAATAATTGTACTTTCGATTGGGCTGATGTCTTTTCCAATGAATTAGTTGTTTAGTTAGATTTTCCAAGAGCCATAGTTTCTTTATGATGGTGTATTTGATAGCAACTATCACGTCAAGGCATGTGTTTGATGGTTTGCCCTATAATTCTAAATCCAAATTTTGTAAGGAACCTATGCAGTTCTGGTATCCTATATTGTCGAAGCATACAACTTCTTTAAATTTTTGTTTGATTCAATATGTGTTTGTAAGGGAAGTCTATTTCATGGTAACTGGATAAGAACCTCCTCGAATATCTGCAGAGGCTAGGTTTTCCTATGTGGCAAAGGGGAGCATGAGGAAAGAGAAAGTAATATGGTGATTCAAACTTATGATTTTGAAGATAGATCATTGTTGTTATCAAGGTTTGTTCTAGATAGGTATTTTATTGATGAGATCTGCAAGAAATATTGTCATTGGATAGCTACATTTGAATATAAAAAGAAAAAAACAATTTATTTCTTTTCCATTTATAGTTAGAGTTGTCATTGTGAAAAATACAGCTCACACTACCATTTTTCCAATGTCTTTGGAAGCTTTTTAACTTAGGTGAAGATGAGGCTATTTGATTCCTTGATAGAAATAAAAATTTCACAAAACACCTAGAGTCTATGAGGTACAATAATTTGTTCCAAGAACTAGAGAGTAGAGCTAGGAAAGTCACAGTGAACTAACAAAAAAAGAAGAATTGCTACTAGGTGTTGAAGAGATTGTTGAAAAATAAATTGTTGCCATGGGTGGAATATACAAGCAAAGAGGCACAAATCCTATAGGACAAACTCAATATTGCACATGAAGTGCTAGCCCGACTTCATTTGCTAGTCAAAAAAGGAAAAAAAACTACTACAAGTGAAAAAATTAAATGGCAGAGATGACGAAGAACCTCTTTGTATAGTAAGTCTAGAAAGAGCAGATATAGTTGAATCAGTTAGATCCAAGAGCTTGCCTGAAACAACGAGCATTGAAGAGGCCATCAACATTGAAGTTGATAGCGCTATATTACATGATTAGGTTAGTGCTTATTTGCAAAAACAAAAAAAACAAAAACAAAAAAAATGGAGTAAATTTACAAAGAGGTCATTAGTTTTGATGACCACCCTGTCACAATGTAGGATGCAAATTATGGCAGGGGCAGTAAAAGATTGAGGATTGAAAGGGTATGGGTTTGCAACAAAAAGGTTCTTGATCGAGCAAAAATAAATGTTGATCTATTTGGGGTTACAGTGCCAAGGCTCATGAAATTGCATCTAGCTAATGATGATGTGTTTGCATAGTCTATTAGGCGATGAGAAGTAAAAAAATTGAACCTAAAGGAAAAAATAAATAAGCTAGAAAATGATTTAAGCCTAGGTCCTATGTTGAAGACTCCGTTGGCAATAAGTAGTTAGCCATTGGAAATTTCTAGTGCTGGGGCATCTGTTAAATTTTATAAATTCATTAATATTATTACATTTAAAGTAGAGAAATAAGTCATATGTTGAATTGGTAAAAAGTGAGCTTGAGGGAGACAGAGAATTCATAAACAATGACTTAATTAACTTTTAGTCACAATATTGATTTACTGTCCAATCTAGAAAAATAGAAACAAGGCCTCCTAGACATTGATAAGATGAGGCAGATCAAAGCTACATGGTTTGAGAAAATTAGAACATTAGAGGACATTATTTCTAAATGTGGAGACATATAAAATAGAAGAGCTAACACATATGTCAAGGCATTAGAGATTGTTTGGGATTTAAATTGTCTATGCATTACATATGAGTCTGGATTAATTCTGAAAGATAGGCTAATGGTTGAATTAGAGAAGTTGAAACAATCACAGGCAACAAAGTTTGATGATATAACTTATTTTACTACAGAGGAAATTAGCAAATGGATAATTACTTTTGTTAGTGTCAACGAAGAGTACTGTCTTAGCTTCAAAATTGCAAGAAGAAGCCAGAGAAATTGAAGAGGAGATATTCAATGAATGCATTAAAAAATACATTACAGTTGCTCCAATGAGATAGTTCATTAAAGCTTAGATGAAGCAATTTGTTGAAGAAAATGTGATTCTGAGAGAGAACTTACAATCAAATAATATCGCGCTATGATTTTGCATATTGTAATTATTTTAATACCTTGGAACATTTGTTTTTTTGTTCATAGTATCTAGACATTGAAGTTTTATAGGTACATTATCATGGAATGGACTAATCCCTGAATGTAGTTTCTTGTTTTGTGTTACAGACGAATTTTACAGATTATGGTCCACGAAAGCCCAATCCCAATCTCCATTGGGACAAATTCTTGTACTTTTGCAACTTAAGTATTAATATTTTGATAAATGTTTTACACATTCTCAATATGTTTACCAATTATGTAAAGGATTCTGAGATAGGCCTGAATTCTGGAATGTTGTGCAACAAACTCTAATTGAACATATGTTTTGTACTGTTTTCTTCTTTCTTTTATATATTAGCTATTGTTATGTAATTCATGATAATTAAAATGGAATTATGTTTACTTTGTGTTGTTGGAATTCTTAGATAACTTTTTGTATGTGATCTTGTGTATTTCTAGATTATGTATAGTTATTGAAGAACTATAATTGAACATAAATTCATGGAACTATGCTTTTGAAATTTTATATTCTATGTAATGGTCTGAAATTGACGAAAATGAGAGCGAACGTTTAGTAAGAGTTTTTGTTCTGAGATATCTATTCCATCTGTAATGTTAAGTTTAATTATAGCTATAATGATTAGCATTTGAATCTAAATACAATTGTAGTTACTATAACTGTGTTGGTTAGTGTCCAAAACTTATAAAATAGAAATTCTAATTACTATGTCCCAGTTATCTTTATTTATGAATGCATGTACAAAATCAAGGGTTGTAGGGATGGATATTTCATTGTGTGGGGCTTAGAATGAAAGTTTTCATTGTGTAGAATAAGCATCTTGTTGTTAGATCCCTATAATACTAGTGTAGCCTCCTATTATTATTGTTGTGCCCATGTAGCTCCCATATTGTTATTGTTGTGCCCCATAGAAGCACACTATTGTTATTTTTGTGCTTTACATTATTACTATTATGTAGGCTCTCATTATATTATGACCCCTTAGACTCCTATATATATCAAGGAGATCTTGTCATTTGTATCATCCAAAAATTGTTCATTTATGTAATGTAAAGGGGGTTTCCCCCTCAAAGAGGATAATTTTTAATTCGTTGATCTATCTTTTCTGTGAGTTGGTTGCATAACATTTGGTATTAGAGCTATCGATTCTACGGTGTTGCATCTTCAAATAAGCCATGTTGGAATTTTTGCTATAATTTTTTTTCTACAAGGCTTCAGAAGCTGAAATTGCAATTACGTAGAGCCAAAATAGGTGAACTTCATGTACAAATTTCAAACCTTGGTTCACTATATTTTCAGAGCTATGATCCGAGGAAGTTAGGGTTTTTGCAGGCTCCAGAATTCCATCTCAAATAGGTGACCTAGGGAAAATCGTCATAACTTTCTCTCCAAGAATCAAATTTGAATTTAGTAAAAAGTGACTGAAATTGAACAAACTTTATTTTTTCATGTGATAGTTTTGAGGTTGAAGGTTAAAAAATGGCATGTGGCACTCTGTACAAGTTTGCTCTATTGAACTAGTCTATAATCAGGGCATCATGGGAGATTGGGTAAAACTCTTTCTCGGATAATCCAAGCTCAGTCTGACTTGTAAGGTTGGAAATAAGACTCAAAGGCTTACTATAGGATGAAATTTTAGACCTTGGAGATCTAAAATTACAAAGATACATTAGTTTCAACATCGAGCTCCTAAAAAGCAAGGAAAATGTGTGTATTTTTTAAATTTTGCATAACTTTTGTTTGAAAAACCAGTTTGAAGTGATTCAAAGGACACAACAAAGCATACACATCATTGTTTGATTCCAAAATTCCCCAGAACAAAAGAATGGACACACCTAGTAAGAAACTAGAAAGCTATTCTATGACGCATGAAGAAGAGGAAGAAAAACAACAGAATATATCAAAATTGTGAGACCAAGTGCAAAAAATTTCACTCTCACAAAGACTAAACAAAAATGAATTGGAAGCTAAGATGGATGGTTTTAAATTCGACATGGAAGCAATGATGAATGTCAATATGGAAGGTTTGAAGGATGGTTTAAAAGCATATTTTAAGAGGGACCTAGAAAGCTTGAAGGAAGGTTTAACAAAGCTGATACAAGAAATTCTTCCTAGTGGTGACAAGGCACTCCACGAAAATCATGCTAAGGATAAAATGAAAACAAAATATGATTTTAGAGATTCCCATAATGGGTTGAAGACTAATCACATTCCAAATATCTATATGAGGAAGATTGATGGTAATAATTCAGTGACATGGATACTACAGATGGAACAATGATTTGATCTACATGATGTGTCGAACACACAAAATGTACACACTGCATCTTTATATTTAGAAAAAAATCAGTTTGTGTGGTATCGAAGGAATTGCTCTCGTAATCAATTGTCGCTTGGATAATTTTTACAGAATAATTGTAGCACATTATGAGGATACAAAAAGAAACACCTTATTTAGCCAATTAATAAATCTCAAACAAAAGGGTTTAATGGCAGAGCACATTGAGTGTTGAAAATGAAACAAGAAAATATAGTTTTGACTTTACTTGGGAAAACTAGATTAAAATTCGAATTTCTATTTTAGCATAATACTTGGAGGTAGTTAACTAAGGTGACATGGAACTTGTCACTCAGTTAACTCAGTAAATTCGAGTTGGGGAAAATTGAGTTTAGTTCTAAATGATTGATTGCTAATTTGTAGCAATCTATTTCAGTTATTGTCAGTTTAACTAGTGGAGGTAAAGTAGTGGAAGTGGAAATTCAACTACTCTCAATGATCAACTAGTTAACTAATCAAACAACCCAGAATAATTGTTACATGTAGAGAATTCAAGTTACCTAGTTGAGATGGATATTCCAATGCAGTGTACTACAATTGCAAAATATTCCAATGTGTACAGGTGGTGCATGCAGTAAGAGAATGACCTAATCCTATTGTGAAATTCCAGAGTATGAAATTCCTAAATAATAGGGGAAATTTCCCAAGGGAACAACGCAAGGAAATAAGAGCTTAGGAAGGCTTGAAATTGGCTAAGTGTTGGCCAGTTTCAGTTAGTCAGACAGAGGGATAGACTATACACTTGCAGGGTGTGCTCAAGCTTGAGAAAGCATTGTATTTCTTCTCTATTCTATTATTAATGCAATATAGATAGTAAGGGGTTTTGAGCAATTTCTATCCCCCAGATAAATATTTATGTGTGCGTGATATTTCCTTTTGCATGTCTATGATTCTTGTTTTAGATGGTGAATTAACTTCCGCAGATCAGTGAAGTAGCTTCAAGTCTTGTGATTTAGAAAATTTAATGAGCAATATTGAATATACACATTAATTTCTAAATGGTAACAGAGTTGGAATCACTGTAGAGAAGAGGTTTCGAAGTTTTCATTGCATGAGGTTCAAATTTGCAAATCAGGGTTGCTGGTTTTCTTTAAGACTGATAAGATGCCTTTCAATGCACTAAGGCTCAAGTATTAATTTGAGGGAATATAGAATTATGTTACATGCAAGGACCGCATGGAGGTAATATTAGAGGATAATGGGTTGAAGGAATTCATTGATATGGTATTTTGAACCAACAACATCTGATGCAAAGGATCTGGCAGAATGGAAGAAGTGTGTTTCCAAGGTGAGGATGATCATATTGGAGGGAGTACAAGACCAAATTGTCTCAAATCTCCATGGGAAAGAGACTATGTATGTAACGTGGCAAGCATTGACAAATTTATTCTAAAATAGTAGTGACCATAGGAAATTGGCACTCAAGGACAAGCTTCAAAATATCAATATGTAGAGGAATGAGACCATTACACAGTACCTGAGAAGGTTCACATAGTGTCATGATGAACTTGTTCAAGTTGGTGTTAATGTAGAAGAGGATGATTTGGTGAAACTAGCCCTTGTAGGCCTTCCCAAGAGCTGGCACAATTACCAAGATTCAGTGAACGAGAGGGAGAAAATACCAAATTGGGAATGCTTGTGGTTTGATTGGGTACAAGAGGAGATAAGGCAGAATACTAGAGACAAGACTTCATCCAAGGGTGAGGATGAGGAGAATTGTGCCTTGGTTGGAAAGGAAAAGAAAGGGAAAGAGAAGAAACCCCAATCCAACGTCGAATCAAGTTAAGGGGGCAAGAAGAAAGACTTGTCCAAAATCAAGTGCTTTCACGGTCATGAATTCAGGCATTATGCAAGGAAGTGTCCACACAAGAAGGAAATCAAGAAGACTGCATGAGGAGAAGTGGGTGAAGCTTTGGTTTCACAGTTGAAGCTTTATTTTCTCATTGCAAGCATGACCAACACGATGATGGGAAGTGTGTGGTATCTTGACAATGGTGCTCCGTTCCATATGATGAGGAATATAGATTTTTCAGTGATTTGGAGGAGAAGAATCTCCAAATGCACATCGATATGAGATAAGATGGGAGGTAAAATTCCACTGAGATTGGCATATTTACCTTTTAGAGGGTGTTAAGCTCCCCTCTCAGGCTCAAGGAAGTGATGTTTGTACTGGATCTAAATATGAATCTTCTCTTCATTGTAGTTTTGGAAGACCATAGCTACGATGTGATATTCATCAAAGGAAAGGAATTTCTAAGACATGTAGCCATGACACAGGTGAAGTAGATCGGGGTTCGAGTGAAGAACCTCTATAAGCTAGATGCAAAGGATTGTGTTGCATTGAGAACAAAGGAAAAAAAGGTGCAGAGCCGCGATGTCAATTTTTTTCTGCATAGAATACTTGGCCATTTGCATCATGGCACTTTTAAGGTCATGCATTAGATTACCATAGGCCTCCCCAAAGGAGCACTAGAGCAGTAGGACACATGCAAATGGTGTACCTTAGGGAAGTACACAAAAGCTACTTTCCATGATTGGGACAACAAAGCACATGCAGTCCTTGAAAGGATCCACTCTGATGTTTGTGGACTTTTCTCGATAACCTCCAATACCAGGCACAAGTATTTTTCTTATATTTATTGATGACTATTCACAGAAGTTTTGGATCTTCTTCATGTGGAAGAAGGATGAGACTTTCTCCAAGATCTTAGAGTTTAAGGCACTAGTGGAGTAAGAAACGAGAAAGAAGGTGAAGGCTCTCAGGAGCGATAATGGAGGTGAGTACGTTTCAAATGAGTTTAAAAATTTATTCACAAAAGAAGGCATTCGCGAGAGTTGACAACACCCCACAACCCACATCAGAATGGGGTGGCTAAGAGGAAGAACAAAAGCATTGTGGGAGCAACACGGGCGATGTTGCATGACCAAAGCCTACCTCTGCACTAGTGGGCTAAAACATGAAAGACAACGGTCTATTTTCAAAACAAGAGTCCTCATCAGATTCTTGGCATGATCACACAAGAGGAGGCTTTCTCGGGAGGAAATTGGATGTGTCACACTTCAGGATCTTTGAAGCCTCTATCTATTTCTATGTCTCCAAAGAGTCAAGGAAGAAGTTAGAGCCAAAAACAGAGTTTGGGGTATTTGTGGGTTACACAAAAAATCCCCAAAATTATCCTGTGTATTTTCCATCCCTCAGAATGGTAGTTGTCTGATGGGATGCCAAATTTGATGAAGACAAAGCCATATGGTTCTCTCTTGAGAGGGAGATTTAGATCCCACCAGAAGAGGAACTTTTATCTCCAAAGGAGGAACCTCAGGATGTTATGTAGAAACACAAGTTGAGGAGTAGAGAGTGGAGACATCTACTCAAGCAGAACCATCTAGAGAAGGAAGGTAGAGAACTAGAGAAGTTGAGAGACTTGTGTAGGATGCGAGGGAGAATGTGGGTGCTCCTACAAATCAGAGCGGGCAAAGAAGGTCACTAGATCAGTACACTCGCTACATGGATCTCATGACTAAGCTAGTAGAGACTGAGCCATCCTATTTCAAGGAAGCAGTAGAGAAACCAGTATGGGTTGATGCAATGGTGGAGGAGTATGAATCCATTGTGAAGAAATTTTTTTGGGAAGTGGTCTGAAGACTAGAAGAAAAATTAAGTGTGGGTTCGAGATGGATCTTCAAGGTGAAGCAAGAAACAGATGGAAGCATAGAAAATACAAGGCCAAATTTTTGGCCAAGGGTTACTCTCAGGTGGAGGGGATTGACTATGAGGAGACATTTTCTCATATAGTAGGGTATTCATGCATCCGATCAATCCTTGTTTTGGCTACGCAGATTGGGTGTAAGATCCACCAGATGGATGTGTAAACTGCATTCCTCAATGGAGTTATTAAGGAGGAGGTGTATATAGAACAAGCATAAGGCTTCAAGACTTTTGATCAAGAGTCTCGTGTGTGCAGGCTCAAGAAAGCGTTGTATGGTCTCAAGCAAGCACCCTATGCATGGTACACCATGATCGATAACTATCTCATAGGTTTTGGCTTCACCAAAAGTGAAGCATATGAAAACCTCTATCATATTTTGGTAGAAGGTAAATTGTTTATTATTATTTTATATTCTAATGACTTGATCCTTAATGGCGATAAGAAACTGATCAAATTTTGCAAGTAGGACCTTGCAAGAGAGTTTGAGATGAAGGAAATGGGCCTCATGCACTACTTCCTTGGATTCGAAGTATGGCAAGGTGATGGGAAATTATTTGTCTCTTTGGGAAGTATGCCAATGAGATACTTTAGAGGTTTCACATGGACATGTGCAAACCCATGGAGACTCCTCTAGCGACCAACTAGAAGAAAGAGGATGACACTTCAAGTGAGGAAGTGTATGCAAATATTAGTGGGTTCATTCATGTATCCTGCGAGTACACGACCAGACATGTGTTATCCGGTAAACCAATTGAGTCAAGCTATGGTTAGGCCAACAAAATGGTTTTGGAGGGTAACTAAATGTGTTATATGGTACCTTAGAAGCACTACCCAGTTCTGACTTTGATACAAATGAACAGAGGGAGTGAAGTTGTGTGGCTTCACTGATGCAGATTGGGTGGGAATTTCATCAGACCAGAAGAATATATCAGGTGGAATTTTAAGTGTTGGGTCCACAAAAGTTTCTTGGTATAGGAGGAAACAAATATTAGTGGCACTCACCTCAACAAACGCATAATACATGGTTGCAAGTCAAGCAACATGTGAGGTGACCTGGATGAGAAAGAGACTTGTTGGCTTGTTTGGTCAGATGATGGATCCTACTGTGATTTACTGTGATAATCAGAGTTGCATCAAACTCTCTGATATCACCATCTACGAGATTTTGTGCAGAGGAAGATTATGTTGTTGCGGTACATTCCAGCAGAGGAACAAGATGCAAATATTTTTACAAAGGCCTTGTCAAGAGGGAAGTTTGAGTTCCACAAGCACATGATAGGGGTGGTTGATAATCCATTTCTTTCTAAGAGGGAGTGTTGAAAATGCAGAAAGAAAATCTAGTTTTGACTTTGTCTTGGTTAAACTAGATTAAAATTAAAATTTCTATTTCAACAGAATACTTGGAGGTAATTAACTAAGGTGACATGGCACTTGTTACTTAGTTAACTTAAGAAATTTGAGTTGGGGAATATTGAGTTTAGTTCTACATGATTAATTGGTAATTTGTAGCAATCTATTTTAGTTAATTTGAGTTATTGTTAGTTTAACTAGTTCTAACTGTCCAAAGAATTAGTGGAGGTCAATTAGTGGAAGTGGAACTTCAACCAAACTCAGTGATCGACTAGTTAAGTGAGAAAGCAACCCAAAACAATTGTTGCATGCAGAAAATTTGAGTTACCTAGTTGAGATGGATATTGCAAGGCAATGTACTATAATTTGTAGCATATATCAATGTGTACATGTGGTGCATGTAGTCAAATAATGACCTAAGGTTATTGTGCAATTCCAGAGTGTGAAATTCCCCAAAAATAGGGGAAATTTCCCAAGGGAACAATGCAAGGAAACAAGAGCATGGGAAGGCTTTAAATTGGCTAAGTGTTGGTCAGGTTCAGTCGGTCATGAAAAGGTACAGACTATACACTTGCAGGGTCTTCTCAAACTTGAGCAAGCATTGTATTTCTTCTCTATTCTTTGATTAAATCAATATAGATAGTAAGGGTTTTGAGCAGTTTCTTTCTCCTAGATAAATATATGTGCATGTGTGATGTTTCCTTTTTCATGTCTATGATTCTTGTTTTAGATGTTGAATTAACTTTTATAGATCAATAGAGTAGCTTCAAGCCTTGTGATTTAGCAAATTTCATGAGCAATATTGAATATACACATTAATTTCTACATTGAGGACTTCTAAAGATTGAATATCAAGGTAAATGATATTCCATAGGAGCATAGGATTGATGTCTTCATAGGGACTTTAAAGGATAACATCCAACAGGAGGTTCACCTTTGGGAACCCGATTCATTGGATAAGGAATTCAAGGTGGCAAGAAAAGTTGAAAGAAAAATTATGGAAACAAGGAAGTCTACCACTCATAACTATAAAGGTGGAAGTGTTGCTGCTACTAGCCTTCTGTAACCTACAAGGTTGGCACCACAAAAATTGGAGGGAAAAAGAGAAAAAGGGATTTGTTACAGTTGTGATAGAAAATACATTAAAGGTCATAAGTGTGTTGAGAAGAAATTATTTTACATAGATTGTGAAGAGGAAGAAGAAAAGGAATAAGAAGCATAAAAAAAAGAGGATATACATCAGGAATCAACTCCAGAAAAAGAAGAAATGAATTCGATGATATCTTGTAATACATTGGTGAGAATTACCACTCGTCAAACTCTTAAGATAGAAGGATATATCAAGAAGAAAAAGGTAATAGTGTTGATTGATTTGGGTAGTACCCATATTTTTATTCATTGTAAGATAGCCAATAAATTGAATTGATTTCTATATCTAGCACCAGAGTGTCAAGTGATGGTTGCAAATGGAGGAACTATAAATTTCTCTGGAAAGTGCCATAATATCAATCTAACCATGGGAGAATATGTATTGAATAGTCCAATGCTTTCCATTCTAATGGGTGGTGCTGATATTGTACTAGGATTCCAATGGTTACAATCTTTGGGGACGATAACTTTTAATTTTCAATATTTTTTCAAGAATTATTTTTGGGAAGGAAAGGAAAGTGAATTAATGAGCATCATAGTGAAACCAGGGAATATAATCAACTTTAATAACATGACAAAGCTTTTGAATAAATAACAATGAGGCGTAATGGCACAATTATGCTCACCAGAGGTTCAAACATCGAAATCATCTATCTCTCCATATCTCCAAAAAGTCTTGGACAATCATTCCAAGGTGTTTGAGACTCCCAAAGGCCTCCCACCAATTTGTTATTATGATCATGCTATTCACTTGATTCTAGTAAGTGTTCCTCCAAGCATCAGGCCTTATAGATATACCTATGCCCAAAAGAGTGAAATTGAACATATGGTTGTAGAAATGCTAGAGGTCAGTATAATTCAAAAAAGTAAAAGTTATTTCTCTGCTCTGGTAGTTGTTGGGAACAAGTTCCCCCAAGAGCTAGTTTTGGGGCTAAAAGCCCATTTTTTGGGGTAGAAGGCCCAATAAAGATGTAAAGTCATTGCATTTTGTGGTCACAAAGCATGAAGATGTCAAAGGGTTGTCCGCCCTTGTTTTGTAAAGTCTCATGTCGACTGTAAATATATACCCATGGTTCGCGGACCATGGGATTGTATAAAAAGGGAGTCTTAGAAGAGTCTAGGATAGTGGTAGTAGTAGAAGAAGAGTTTTGGGTAAGAAGTTTTATGTGTTCATGGGTCGTAGCGTAGGTAGAGGCTCTGTAATTGAGTGCACAAAGGCCTAGGGTGGAAGTCCGCAACTGAGTGCTTGGACCACTGCAGCTGTGTGTGCAAGGTGGATAGAGTTTGTACTGAACTTGAGATATTAATAAAGAGAAGTATTCTAAAAATCATTGTGTATTTTGTCTCTATTTAATGCATCTGATTATATTATGATACGGTTCGGGTTTACATTATAATTCTTATTTAATGCACAAATATATTCGATTATATCTGTTAATTGAACACAATCAAGGATAAAGGATTACACGAAGGTAACTGTAAATGCATGGTAGGTTAGGTAACACTTAAGATAACTTGGGAACTTATACAGTAACATAGTCACAGAGGTGAATAACAACCTGTACCTCAGGTTAGGGCTGTTGTTGCGGGAAATTCTCCCCTAAGGTTCTTGGGTGAAACCTTAGCAGACGGAAGATTATCTAAGTTAAGAAACACACACACATACAACCGGTTATGCTATAAATAACTACCTCTAG